>PVJH01032815.1:0-22247 GCA_004026705.1 Nesogale talazaci | reverse complement strand
AATACATATCTTCTTATCTTTTGTGATCCTAGATCCTGGGGCAATTTTATTCCTCTGAATATTTTTTAAAAAGTTCTTATTGTTTGTTTTGCTTTGATTTTTATGATACTTTCTACTCTGAAAGTTCAGTCTAATGAAAGGTTGTTTTTTTTTTCCTTCCTTGATGCTCTTCCCCATAATTCTTAAAATTTCTTAGACTTTTTTGTTTGTTTATTTTCCATGTTCTGCAGATTAAAATTGAGAAAGTTTTCTTCACTCTCAATAATTTTTTATATTTGTATGGTTTCCAGATTTTATTCTATGAATTTTATAGTTATATTTTCCATGGTATTCATTAAGTTTTGTTTGTGTTCTTCACTTTGACTTTATTTTTAACAATATATTTCTGTATATATTGAAAATAAGCAAACAAATGCCACTGAGTCCATTCTGGATCATGGTTATGGTGGAGGGCAGAGTAGAATTGTTCCACATAGTTTCTGAGACTCTAATTATTTATGAAACAGACTACTTTATTTCTGTCCTGCAGAGTTGCCCATAGACTTGACTCGCCAACTTTTCAATTAGTCTAGTGCTTAAGGTATTTGGTTCAATTCATTGAAGAGATCTACATATCATTCTTTTAAATTTCTTGTCAACAGTCCAAATGTCATTTATTTTTCAAGAAATCTTCTGACCTTTTTACTTTGTCAATTGTTTATGCCACTTGATCGTGATCTATTTTGTAAATCAAATTGACTGTTATCTCTGAAACATTGTGGTGGTGTTGTATTTGTATTTGATTAATAATCGTACATCGATGTGTTTCCCCTAGCTTTGCTTGTCTTGCTTTTGTTTTATTCTGTTCTGATATGTTTGAGTGAGCACTGTGTGCATGGTTGTGTGGCCTGTGTATGACTCTGTGAGCTCGACGGGAAGTAATACTTATTGTCTCCTGATGTATATGATAGAAGATGTCGAAACTGTGCGCAGTTCTCTGTTTACTAGGCACTGAACTCCACTCCATGGTTTACTTTTCTGCCAAGCAGTAGGCAAGTCAACGTTAGCATTAAGGAGCTAAGCACTCCTCAGAATAATTAAATATTTGACATGAAAATAGCAGGATTTTCAAAAGACAAAACTCAGAATGTAGTAGGAGATGGGAAAGAAGAGGAATGGAATTGGGAAGCATAACATAAAACTGATGAGGGATGTTACCTTGTGGGAGTTACAATTAATGAGCAAATCAAAATGTATCTGAATTATAGAATGAAAAAATGTTGGGCTCTGCAAACCTTACTCCACTTCTCACTAAGAAATAAAAAGAAGCCAATGAAGCCCCCATTAATAAAAGGAAAATGGGGAAAGCAGAGAACACTAAACAATGAGAAAAAAGAACACCCACACCCCCAAAATATGTGTCCTTTTTTTTCTTCAAAAAAAAAATACAAAACAAAACCATTGGTGGGGAATTTAGTTCCAAAAATTGAATAAAGAGATAAATGTTAAACACTCTGAGAGAGTTGAGGAGTAGCCTGTCTTTCCATCTTCTTTTCTAACTCTGAACATATTTTAAATGAAATATATATTTCATGTGCTGATATTATACAAAATATTTGGGTGTCTCTAGGGGTGTTATTAGAACAATGTCATGTAATATTTATAAATTATAAGGGTTCTAAATTGCAAAGATGCAAAGTCTAGATCAATTTTCTCACGTCTGTATGACCACTTAAATTTACTAAAGGAAAAAGGGGAAGTATTCAAAAACCTCATTGTTTCCTTCTCTTTAATACAAGACATTTCACTGTTTTTCACCTAATAACTTCTGGAGGATTGTTGCCATCTCTGGGGTAGAGAGATAGCTAACACAGTTCAGCTGAAAGTGGCAAGCCTTTCTGAGGAGAATAAAACACAGCAGAGAAGCCTCCCCATCACCACTGTTCTCATAGAAGTGGATCTAGTTACTATTTCTTCATTTGGAACACCAGCTTAGCCACAGAGAAGTTTTGGATGTTCCCCATGGACACTACCCTGTGTGGTTGGGTATGCAGCAACATACCCGTTGTTCACAATTTCTCTATAACATCTGACATTTCTATCGTTAGACATATATTCAATATAAAAATGTCATATCAGAGATGCAATGTATGAACATCATTCCCTGTGACAAAGGTCATCCATTTTCTGAATATGGCACAGTTCTTGAACAAGTACTGAAGAGCAGCAGGAACCAAAGAGAACTGTGACCATACATTTCTACTAAAGATAAAACCCAGAGAAATCCTGAAAGCACTACTACCCCCTGTGTACACCGCGGAGGATAGAGCTATGGTAAAACCAACAGTAGAGATTTGTTAACAATAAGTTCCATAAATAACATGAAAAGGCAAATCAAATGCCAGTTACTTTTGTCCAAATATCTAGTAAGTATTGAGCAAAATTCAGGCTCAGTGGTCCTTCTTCAGTAATATGCTTTGCTAAAACTGATTAGAAATATGCACTTACATTTCTTGTGTTCAGCTGCATTTTTTAGAGAAGCAGAATCAAAAGAAAGAAATTTATATCAAGAAACATGATTCACACAGACATAGAGAAGCAAGTCCAGTTTGACTGTGCTATAGACTGCTAGCTGCTTTCCCTGACATGAGTGGTAGCCTGTGGCTAGTGAGCGGGAAGTGAGATGATCCAGAAGCCTGCATTATCAGGGACAGGTCCAGATGCTATGGCATACATAACTCCCATGATCAGCAGGTAATATTGCTGGCCATCAGCACAAGTCCCAAGAGAGCAGTGGCCTGTCAAAATGAGAAAGCCAGTCAACACAGCATCTCTGTCAAAGACATCACATTAGACCACACACTCACAGTGATATCATCAGGTTGTGACCTGTATTTTAGGGAGAGGGCTTACCATCAAATTATGGAGATCCCCAGGCAGGCCAAGTTGACAAAAAAACCAAAAACAACAACAACCCCTGCAATTATCACACTTTTATTTCTATTGCCTAGAAATTAAGGGTTTAAGAAATTATGTTCATGTACAGATATACCTTGCTGTTGCTTCCGCACCCTCCAGGGAATTGTTTAGCTAATTAAATAAAAGGGTATGGTCAAGTGAGCAGGAAAATAGAGTGGGCTGCCCACTTCTAGAAAGCCAAGAAGTGGTTGGGATCTTCCATCACTCTGCTGCTAAATAGCTATTGTTCCCACTTCCCAGAAGCTTCTGGGAATGGAGGCAGTCCTCTGAGACCTGGATTAGATAGAGGAAAGGCTTGAGAAGTGTTAGGTATCAAGGCAAACTACCTTGCCCTACCATCTCCATACAGAGCTAGGCAGCTTTGTCCAAAGTTTCAGAGAAATATGAGTTTCTAACCCTCACCCACCCCACAGACTAAGGCATTTCATTACCAAATGTTTAGAAGGCACAAAGAAACAGTCTGGACCTGAGGGATACCTATGAAGGCATAGGCAAGAACTTCTGGATCACAAATCTTAAATTCCCTCTAGCCCCCACTATACCTCAGACCCTAAAACACAGAGATCTTACCAGTCAAAGCACCAAAACGTCCAGCACCCAGATTCAGAAGGAGATATCTAGGGGCCCATGTTTTACCTTATTCATCAAGCACAGGGGAGTTTCAGGTCTACTGATCAAGTTTCTTTCCATTGTGATCTCATTGCTAATTGCCCTTGGTTCTGTCTGAGCTCTAGCTCTGCAGCATTATCATAAAATAGACACTAATCACAGGAGAAAAAGCCCAATGAACTGTCCACACATGAGTCAACACAATATGCAGCATGTCATAGGTGGATGTGATTTGAGCCAATGCAATGCTGGGGAAACTTCACTGAGGAGGCAGGGGAAGAGACGGTTGAAATGTGCATCAGTGGAAAGGAGGATACCTGACTGCATGGACAAGGGCAAATACATGGCAGTTTTGCTAATATGGCTATACTAGAAAAAAAAATCCACAGAAACTCATATATGTATAAGAAAGAGATTTAGATACAAAAGCTATTGTACATTGAGAAAACATCCCAGTCCAGAGCAAGTCCATAAGTCCCATACTAGCCCATATGTTCAATAGCTATCTAAAAAGTCCGTCAGACTTATGAAACAACATGCAATGACACCAAATGCAGGACAATCACAGCCAGTGGGTAAAAAACTTTTTTGATATAGTGGTATAAGCATTTCAGCACTTGCGGGAGTTTCCACATGGAAACTCCTCTAGGTCCATGTGACTTCTCCTCAGGGATGTCCCTCAGGGAGCCAGCCTTGTCAGTTCAGTCTCTCGGGCAGTGAACATTGTCTGTAGAATGTCTCCAAGGAAGTGAACTGAGAGAGATCATGTCTCTGCCTCCAAGAAGGAATTACCATATTTCCCAGAATTCTCAGGGGAAGGCCACGCCCACAGAGAGATCAGATGGCCTATCTCCACATTGACAGGCTAGACTTCACCCAACACTCTGAATCCTTAAACTGACACCAGATTAGGTGACTGCCACAGCAGTGAAGATCAAAAAGGTCTAAAGCAAAAGCAAACTTGTTTTCCCAGACCCTTGCTTGAAGTTCACAAAACATGTCTGAAAAATAAATTATCTAATGTTTTAAGGTGAAAACAACAAAAGTGCATAAAGAGAGAACCCACAAAAGAGGGGGAAAGTCAAAACTATATTCAAAATGTGTCCTCTGGGTGCTTGAGTTGCTAAGGCAACCACTGCAAATATCAAAGGAGGGAAAAGCCTGTTACCAGCAAATGATTGAATCCTATCAGCCTCGAATAAAAATGTGTTACCTTAAGTTGTCCTAGCCAATGAGTGCTTCAAGGCCCGTGAGTGGCTTCACAATTATGTTGTGGATTTGACTTTCTCTAACAAAGCTCAGTTGATTTTAGGCTGGCAACTACCAATTTGGTTTTCTTAATAGACTCATATCGGTTATGAAATCTCACCACATCACCTTTCATTTTCTCCACCAGACAGATGTGCTTATCCAGTGGCATGGGCATTCCAGGCAGCTCTGGTTTTGCAAAACCTGTTGAAACTGAGAATAAGAGTTTACTTTCAAAACCAGTTTTTCCAGCCTGGATGCTCACATATTTAACTACGGTGATTCAATCCACATTCATATTTTCCCCAAAGGTCTGTAAATGTCTGTGTAAGTTCCATAAACTGGAATACATTGCTATAAGGTTAAGAGAATATCATTGCTAACTGTGCCCCTTTGTGCACTTATAATTTCCTTCTAAGAGTTATTGGATGAGAGGCAGTTTCAGGCCATATGGACGTATATTCTCTCATCATTATAGTTATCCAATTTGAGCACTGTATTCTCAAATCTTTCTATGGGTTGAAGATAGGAGCATATAGTTTCCTTCATTTGCCTTGTTTCATTCTTCCTTTTTAATCGGCTTCTGAGAGGGCCAATGTGCCGTGGAAAATGAACTTCTTTAAAGAAAAATTCACGATGTTAAGGTTTATCTTCCATTTGGTCTGGATTATTAGGTCCTGTATGTTGTCATAGTTCAAGATATTGTTACAGCTTGGTGTTGGTTGGTTGCTCCTGGAAAAGTTTTGGTCCCGCTATACACTTTAACATGTAAACGCCCCTTATCATTGTCTCTGAGCAACAGGAGAATCGATCTATGCGTCAGTAAAATTAAGGGACTTGTGTGTGGGGTTATCATAGATTAAAGCACGTGTAGTCTAACAGAACAGGTTGAGGAATTGTAAAAACATCACAAACAAAAACATTTCTGGTTCTTCTTGAAGAACCACATACATCAAATACTCCTATGCAACAGTGCCTCTTCCATGAGACTCCCCTCGGGGACCCTCATGCTTAGCTCAAGCTGACTTGTAGCACAGCCCAGATTTCTATATGTTTGCCTACTCGCTGGACTAACTACAACATCAGCAATATGAAACCACCTGTCAACTCTGATGGAGAAAGTGTGGCTTTCCACCACTGTAAAAGAGTAATGCCTTGGAAACTCACATGAAAAGTTCTACCCTGACCTTTAGGGTATGCAGAGTCACAATTGACTCATTGGCAGTGTGTTTCTTGGTGTTGTTTCATGAATCTGAAAACATAAAGCTGTGAGTGTATGATTATCAAGAAGTGGAGATTCTTGTTTCTCAATGACACTAGTTTGATAACACACCATGAAATGGCCTTCAAGAGCGAGGCTACATGGAATGAAGGATGACTGAGATGGAGGGACAGAACTGTGTGAATCCCGCACCTTTGATTTGAGGAAATGAATCTTAATTCTTATTCTGTTGATAGTTCTTTTCTCATCAATACTTATCACTAGTTTAGCCAGGTAGGGACATTCAATAAGTTCAAGGAAAAATGGAATAATAAAAACATTGGCTCATTTTCAAAAACTTTTTGAAACCTTTTTCATATAATGTGAAAATACTGACTCTAGCATTTATTATAACTTCCCAACTCTGCTTTAAAAAGCATATCCTGCAATACCAGGGTAAGGATATGGTAAATGAGCACGTGCCTCACCTGTACAAGTCATAGAACCACAAAACACTAAGTAACTAAGATAAATTATATTGTAATGTGATGTTTTATAAAAATCAGAGGTATTTTAAAATTGCTATCTTAATATCTTCCAGTTTTATCCATGTCATGGAGACATTTGACACTTTTTATTTTTATTAAGAGAGGCATAATAATTCACTGGGAGACATAATGCTCAGTAAAGTTAATCTCTTAAAGAAATGTTGCAAAGGAAAACCAAGCAAACCAGGAAAATCGTTCTCATACCCAGAGAAGAAAACTCTGAAGGCTATGGTAAGTTGAAGGGGTGATGGAAGGTGTCATTTCAACATATGATCAATAAAAATTACAATCTTAATAGTAGCTATTTATCTATCAATCAATCATCTATCTATCTATTATCTATTTATCTGTCTACTTATCATCATTTGTCTCTCTATCATCTATCTATCTCCACTGTTGTCAAGTTGATTCTGATGCATGGTGATTTTCAGCTTGGTAAATCTTTCCAGAGAAGACAGCAAGCATTCAGTTAACACAAGCATTTAGTTAACATCCCCAAACTTACCTGTTTCACCAGGTTTCATGATTGTAGTGATATGTGTTACTGAATCAGTTCCAACCCATACTCATAACAGGATGAAACAGCACCCTTTCCTGCACCATCCTCACAATTGTTCCTGTGCCTGGGCCCACTGTTGCAGCAACTATATGAAACCATCCCCTGAAAGACTTCTCCTTCCTTCCCCCACCATGTAATCAAACATGATAACTTTCTTCAGGGACTAGTCTATCCATACAATATGTGGAAAATATGTAAGATGAAGTCTTGTTATCTGAGGTGCACGCTAGTCCCACTTCTTCGAAGATAGACAGGTTTGTCCTTTCTGTTGTTCGCAGTGCTTTCAATATTCTTCAAGAAACCTAATACAAATATATTTATTCTTCTTAGGTCTTCTTTATTCAGTGTCCAACTTTCACATGTGTATGAAACATGACTTGGACCAGGTACACCTTATCCTCAAAGTAACATCCTTGTTCTTCAATACTCTAAGAAGTCTTGTATAGCAGATTTATCCTATTTCAATGGAGAAAAAGTTGAAGCTATCAAGAATTTTGTCTTTCTTGGATCCACTATCAGTGCTCATGGAAGCAACATTCTGGAGATCAAAAGATGAATTGCATTAAGTGCATGTATGTCCATATTTGTATAGATGTGCATATGTATGTATATAATCTGCACCTAAAGAAGAAGCTTGCCACAGTTAGGGAATATTTTTTGTACCACCATGAATGTCAAATAAGGGTCCCAGCTATGACCAGAACATATGAGATGTGCCAACTGCTGCTAGTCGATTATCTTCTCTGTGATATGTTGTTTCGGCCACAGAGTGGCCAAATTGATAGTGAGATGACTCAAGTTTGCTTGTGAAAGTTGAAGGTTAGGCAAGGGCACACAGGTACTGAGAAGTTTGGTGAAGGAAGGAAGGAAGGAAGGAAGGAAGGAAGGAAGGAAGGAAGGGAAAATAAATGGACAAGCTGTGGAGTCAAGGTGGATAGAGAATGAATAAGGCCACAGCCCAGGACTGACACCATCAGCTACAACTCTCACCATCCTCACCCTTCCCAGGGTCCTCGGGGCTGGAGAGTAATTGAGGAATAAGGAGGGCCACAGTGCCTCAGGCGATGGAGGTATGCAGGAGATTCCTGATAGGCACTGAGGGATAGAAAAGGAGATACTATTGCTAAAACCAGCACACAATGCCTGACGGTTGTATAGCATCAATTTCAAGAACTTTCTGAAGTCCTTCAGAGATATAAGGAGGCTTCATAAAGTCCTGGACAAAATGGAATTGAACATAAAAATGGAATTGAAACATAATTTAACTTTTTAACAAACTTTCTGAGTCCCTTATAAACCTATGTACATAAACATGAGAGAGATTTTTGAGAAATTGTCTCACGTAATTGTTGGAGATGGAATGTGTAAGACATGTAAACCCTAGTTAATAAGCTAAATTCGAACTCTCTTGTACCCCAAATCAGGGAGGAAAACAGTTTGAAAATGTTAGTCCTGGAACACTAGAGAAACAAATTCATAGATACTCATATATGTGTAATAGAAAAAATTATATCAAAGAGCAATTGTACATTAAGAAAACTTCCCAGCCCAGTGCAGCTCAAGTCCATAAGGACAATATTATCCCATATGCTATTACTACTCCATGAAATACTCTTTAGACTCACACAACACATACAATGACTTGGAATGCAGTAAGATCATAGGTCGGTGGGTGAAACGTTTTGTGGGTCCAGTGATGAAGTTATCTCAGTGCTGTCATGGGTTTCCACATCTCCTCCAGATCCAGGGTCTGGTTCCATCAGCATAACTCCATGCATTTTATCAGCATGAAGACAAAGCAGAGAGTCTATGTATCTGGCCTGCTATGAGCCATTTATCTTTGTAGCACCTGTAACCTGATTGACAATCTAACTCCACCCCTTCACTCTTAGTAGCCTCAAGTTGACACCAGATTATGTAACTACCACAGGAAGAAGGAAATTCTAAAGGAATATCAATTTATTTCCTAGAGTTAAATAGGATTCCTGGTTGCAAAGAGATTACAACTTGGGCTGCATTTGCAAGTACAGCAGATCAAAGCCACCAGCCACTCTGCTGAAGAAAGACCAGGCTTCCTACACCTGTACACTCCTAGGGGGAGTTCTACTCTAGCAAACAGAGAGGGTCACTACGAGTTCTTATGTCTTGCTGTCAGTGAGTTTTGGAGGTAAAAATGCTTCCTTGGACAATTTCCCTTTCAGTCTCGAGGACTTCATCTAATTGCATGAAATTTTTCCACATTATGAAGGATAAAAACCTTTACTTAAAGAAAACGGATTTAATTATTAAACACATAGAAATTCTTCATGTGAGTTTCTGCTGTTCACCAAATACCAGATTACCATAGCCTACTCATAATAGCACATGTCATTAACCATAAGCAACATCATTTAAATATCAAATTTTTAAATAAGTTTGATAATGCCTCAGAATTTGATAATAAAAATTTTCTTTATTAAGGGATAGTGAAAAGAATTTCTAACATTCTCTTGGATCATTAAGGACACAGAGTTCAACATGTATGAATTTACTTAACTTTACCACTACTTACCTGTATTTTAGACAAATAAACTGAACCTGGTTAAGGTGAAGTAATTCACATAAATGGTTAATTCTATCTGGACTAACACTCCCCAATTGTTTTTCCTACCTGAGTTAGGGTACAATAAAATTAGAATTTTCAGTTTGTTGACTAGAGATTACAGAATTTGAACATTCCATCACCAACAATTATGTGAAACAATTTCTCAAAAGTCTCTTTCTCTCTCATGGCATATTTTTAGCAAAATTTATCTAACTTTCAAGACTTGGCATATTTGCTCCCCTATTTTAATAGATTTTCATGTCTTACTGTGTATTTCAACAATGCATTAATACAGGTAATGAAGCAAATTCCCAAACATGCATATATGTATGAGAGAGTTTTCTATAAAGGATAAATATTAATTAATAAATTGGGTGGCAGCAGTGACTCAGTAGCAGGATTCTTGCCTCCCATGTGGGAGACCAGGGTTCAATTCCCAGCCAGTGCACCTGGTGCACAGTCCTCGCCACCCTATCTGTGCCCATTTCCTCCAATGGTGGACAGGTTATCTCAGAGTTTCAGACTAGAAAGCGAGTCTAGAGTTCTGCTTTTTACTCCCACCAGGGCAGTGATGCGGGGAAAAAAAAGAAAAAAAATTACGCAACTCAGTTCAGGCCAGGCCCATAATTGCAATATTAACCCATATGTCTGGTATCAATCTATGAAGTCCTCTTCAGACTCACGGATCACATGCAATGGCACTGAATGCAGGATGATCACAGGCCAGTGGGTACCAAGTCTTTGGATCCAGTG
This sequence comes from Nesogale talazaci, assembly GCA_004026705.1. Classification (NCBI taxonomy): domain Eukaryota; kingdom Metazoa; phylum Chordata; class Mammalia; order Afrosoricida; family Tenrecidae; genus Nesogale; species Nesogale talazaci. The sequence continues at coordinate 11,787 of PVJH01032815.1, read as the reverse complement.
CCATCGCAAGCATCTCAGCGCTGGAAGGGGTCTCTACTCGTCTTCTCTGGCTTCAGAGGTCTGCTTGCATCACAGTAAGTCCATGTGGCTTCTTCAACTCAGAGCACTAGCATAATTCCATGTGCATTGTCAGCTGCAATGTCTACCAGGCAGTGAACAGTCTTTCAAGGAGGAAATATCAGATTTCCCAGAATCCTCTGGAAAAGTCCATGCCTACAGAGAGGCCGCAATGGCTCTGCTCCAATTGACAGCCTAGGCTCCACACCTTTACTCTTAATCTTCGAAATTGACGAGTGATTATATAACTACCACAGACAGTGTTAACATTATTTTTCTTTCTATCTCCTTATCTCACTTATTAATCTATTTAACGACTATCCTATATCTAGGATCCCTGGTAGCATTGGCCTGTTAAACATAGGTCAAAACCTCTAGGTTTCTACAAGAGAAAGACAAGGTTTTCCACTCCCATAAAGAGTTCCAGCCTAGAGGGCTCACAGGGCAATTCTACCCTGTACTATAATGTTTCTATGAGTCAGAATCAATTTGATGATAGGTTGGTTTATCAACTATCTGTTATATACTCACTGTAGGTTCATGAAGCAGCATTTTCTCTCCCACAGTGTCATCTCTACCATCTTCTCTCTTATGGCGTTGCTCTTCCTAAGGCTCCAGAAAGAACCTATTTTTAAAATCTGGAAGATATAATCTCCATTTCATAATAGCATAGTAGAACTGTTTGCATTTTATGCTAAATATTTCTCTTAATTAAAAAATTTAACTATTTACTGGCAAGATGTCATCTTATATTCATCCATTAACTGTCTTCCTTTAATGAGTACATTATAAATATGACTAGAATAAATGATTGAATGAATGAATAGCTATAATCATTTTATGCCTGTAAGTTTTAAGTTTTATTTGTGTTTTAAATAAAATAAAAGAGTATCTTACTGTAGAACTCTATGGAGATAGTTGAACTGTTTTAATAAAGCCTGTCTAGCAGAGTTCAATGTCCTATTGTTGTCAAATGAAGAGCTACATGGACATTGGGAGGAATTGTCAGTTATCTTGCCAAGTGAACTCATCTAGCCAAAAAAAAAAAAAAAAAAGGACTTGTCCTCGGCCCTCTGTAACGATGATATGATGACATAACTACTATCAGCAAAATGACTTATCAGTTAAGTAAAGATTTCAAGAATCCAGGATGTCCTCTTACAATTTTTTTTTAAATCTTAGGACAGTTTACTCAATGACAAAAATATTGAAATGGAAATTAATGATCATTGGAGAAAATAGGCATGCTGAGAATTTAAACTTATTTTTCTTGTGACAGAAACAGTTAGAATCATCTTCCAAAGTTTGTATAATAAGAAAATCACTTCTAGATCTCTTGTTTGCAGGTTTATTCTGTTGTGAGACTGTGTTGTATCTTCTTCTATTTCCAACAACATATTTTATGAAGCAGTGTTTTCCAGCTTGTTCGTTATCAAGTCTAAACACAGAAGCAGACTAATTGTGGAAAATGATCTTCGTTTTACTCTGGCAAAGACTGCCCTGAGAATTTCTGATCCAGTGAGAAAGAAGCTATCTCAACCTTCGCACTGACGCTTGGCTTTTGACGTACACTGCCACAAAATGGAGCAAGGTAGCTTATTATTTCTATATTAAGACTGTTACCTTTGCTACACCGTGCATCAAGACAAAATTTCATTTATTTGTAATTAGAATGACATATTTCACAATTTATAATTACATGTTGTTTTAATGATTCACCACTATGCTTTAATTATGTTCAATGTGTAACAGTAAAGCACATCCTGGGTATCATTACAATTCAAAACAGTGGCAAAATTACAATTATTAAGTAGCTATGAGAACAGTTTTATGGTTTGGGGTCACCACAGCATGAGGAACAGTATTAAAGGGTCACGGCACTAGGGAAGTTGAGAAGCTCTGTATTGGCTACACATTTCTTGCCAAGATTTAGCAAACTATTTCTGTATGTATTCATTGCTAGTCATGTACTCTATCATGTGTTTTCGAAAGCAGGTAAGGGGTGGGAGTGGGAGCTGTGGGCGACGTGAGCTTGCGAGTCCCTGTGCTCGCCCTGATGCAATTCATCACGTGAACGTTTGCGCTGACGGCTCACGGGCACTGTGGTACATCTTTCACCCGACCCCGTTTCTTGAGAGGACATAGAGATTAATCACCACAATTGCTATGACCCTCCACACCGATTCTTCAGCATATGAAAGCAAATCTGCGTCGCTTCCATTTATATTCAATATTATTTTCAAAATAAGGAAATATCTAGAAACACGGTACTAATAATTGCTTCCTTTATATATTTTCTAATTATCCATTGATTAGCCTGGTCGCTCACATTCACTCACGACCATTGAATCGATGCAGATTGCAGCATCTCTCAGAGGAGGGTAGAACTGCTTCTACGTGTCTCTGAGGCCAAAGTAGAAAGCTGGGAGTCTACACTGAGGAGCTGGTGGTTTCAAACTGCTGACCTTGCATATCCCAGCCGGATTCGTATTTATCTTTCCTATGTGCCTATGATTGGGATACAGATTTTCAAAAGCAGGCCACAGTTTGTCATACCCTGTGATCTGTGCCATATATTCCAGAGTTTTCTTAGTGATACAGATGATTTAGTTTAGCTAATTCATTCTCAAGAGGAGACATACACCTGTGTGCTAGGCTGAGTCAATCATTTGTGTATAAGAAGCATCCTTTCTTTGGTTCACTCTGTTACTCCCCATAACAGTTTCAACATCATGTGGGAGCTTGTTAGCAAATCAGATTTCAGTATCTTGAACTTAAACAATTGAACAACAGTCTTCAGTTTCAAAATATCAGTGACGATTCATAGACACATTAAAAGTTTTTTTCATATTAAAGTTTTAAAAGCATTGGTTAGAGCAATTAGTGATAGATAAAAATGCAAATCCAAGCTCGAAGCTGGTTATTCAAATAACTACCAAGACTAAAGAGGAAATGTAAATGTAAAAATAAAAGTCAGATGTAAAAGCAGTCACAGGGAGTGTTCAGTGGGAAAAAAACAACAACATTTCTTTCAAAGTAAAACAGAAGCTACATGTTTAAAGCACGATTGTATCATTAAACAAAGTGAACTGTTTATATTCCAAATCTTATTTTCATGAAGAGAAATATGTTTTGAAGTTTTCCGTTATTTAAATATTGGAAACTCATTACATATTTATATTATAGGCCACTAGTTTCTAATGAGTACTGTGGGAGTCCTATTTTTACACAAATAACATGTGCATTATTTGCATACTGCTTGAGATGCTGTCATTTACTTAATATCCTCCCAACGCACACACACACACACACACACACACAAATCCCACTTCCACAGCACAAAATCTTTAGCAATTAGTGTCAAAAGTGTAGAATTCATTACAATGGCTCCACACACAGAAATATGGGTCTTGTTAAAAAATATATCAAAGAATCATATACAGTGAAACTTTTGATTCTTAAAAGTTTTCTTTGGTTATTCTTAACTGTGTTTGTTGAAAAGAGTGTAAGAAACTTAAAAAAACCCAGCTAGGTGTAAGTATCTCTTACTGATTCCATGTCAGAAATGTCCTCCTTGGCTTTTTGAATGTTGATGGGGAAATTTTCCCTCTTTATGTTATTATATTTGAAACATTATGACATCTCTTACTACCTTAGTCTTATTTTGGTTTTCACGGATTTTCTGTTGGGTCTCCCAATTGTGAAGCACAGGAGGAGAGGATGCTAAGGATAATAACTTACATAAGATCATACAGTGAATGCAGGGGTGGGGGTGGGTTAAATGAAAGATTTTGGGAGTAAATAATGAAGGCTAGGCAGGAGGGGTAGTATCAGAATGGATGGTAATTGTATAACTCATCTAAAACTACAAGTAATTATGGGTGCGGGTGTGGATGGATGCAATCCTCTAAAATTTATGTGGTAATGATTGTGCAATTCTCCATGGTATGACTGAACTATTGAATTGCCTGATATGTAAACTCTGCCCCAATAAAATTGCTTTGGGGAATACAAGAACAAGTTGTTCTAACAAATTGGCAATCTGAGATGCTCACCACCTTGACACAATCTCTGAGGACAAAATAGATGCATATGCAACATGGCAAATAGTGCCCGGCTATTAAAAACTACAGTGTCTGGATTCTTAAAGGCTTGAACAAGTGGCCATCCAGCAGAGAAACAACAGACTCACTTGAAGGAAGCATATCTGCTAGTGTGAGCATGAGGTGTCATTGGGACCAGGTAACAGGCATCAGAAGACCCTTAACAATCACACAGAATCATACTGTTAAGAATGAGGGGGATCAGAGCAGAGACCCAAAATCCATCTGTAGACAATGGAACATCCCCCACAGAGGGGTCATAGGGAAGCAAAGAGTGAACCAGGGTACAGTAAAGCACCAGTTTAGCACACAGTATTCCTCTGGTTCCTTGAGAATTCCTCATCAAAGTAGCTATCACAAGCAAGCAATTTACCTTTGAATGCACATATACTGGAAAAATCTGTTACCATCACAGTTCATCTGTGATCTGTAAGTTCTGAAAGTTAAAGGGAGATAGCAATCAAAGTGCTTTACTTACTGCGTGACTGCTTTGATCTACTTGTGAAATGAAGTGAGAAAAAGGCAGCAAGGAAGCATTGGGCAAAATCCACTGATGCCTGTTGAACTGACCAGAAGGAACACAAGTAAGAAAGAAGAAAGAAGCTTGGCTGGTGTCAACTTTAAAGATGTGTACAGATACTGAACCTACATGTATGACCTAGCTATAGGAATGGAGGGCTGCCAAAATCATGTGAAGGGACCAGATGGTCTGAGAGGCATGTGAGCTTCCAAGCTCTCTACAGCTGCTCATTTGACCTCATGATGTTGATCAGAATGGATGAAAAGAGTAGGACTGTTAAATCTGTGTATAGCTCGTGTACATTGCTGCATTTTTTGATGAATCCTGTGTTCTAGACTAGACTTTGTTTATGGATGAAGATTCCAACTAGGATGTAGTTTGTACAAATCAAAGACCAAGCTAGTCCCTTTAGAGTACTGAGTTGATAGAACAGGTGATTTAGTCATTGGATAGCTAAAATAGGAATAAAAGCATGAGGATGCTGACCTGCAAGCTTTTCTGGATGTTAGTTTCAAAATATATAAAATGATGGAGACTCCCCTGTGAATAGTTTTCTCTTTCCCTCACATGTTTGGAGGAGAGAATAGGAGTGGATATTGATCAGTTTGTATGAATCAGGTGTGCTTATTAACAGCCTTAATTATATGTGTGACCAATGTAATTATAGAAAGTTTAATGAAATCAGAAGTAATTAAAATCAGGGAGCGAGAAGTGGGCAGTTCCTCCAGTATGAATGCTTGAAGGAAAGGGAGGATCTGCGATGTAACCAATTACTTACTATGGACCTTCTCATCATAGTGTCTTCTGAAAGAATCCCTTTAAGGATATATTTTCAATTGTGGCCTTTATGTTTATGATTATAATCACATTTTGGAGGAAGTTCTTTGTGTAAGATTAAGGTGGGATATATAATTAGTCTCCATCTTACTAGAGGTTGGGACGTTAAGTCAGAACTCTTTGTTTTTTGGGGGTATAGTCTGCTTAAAGAAAACCACATCTCTTTGAAGTCATTACCCTGAATATAAGAAGATTCTTGAACACACAAAAATCTCAGGATCATCAGAAGAAAAGTTACCAGGGGAAATCATTCAAATTCTTAGTCTGAAGTGGTGGAAGCCAAGACGAGAGGAACCAGAATCTGTGGGAAGGGATCATGGGATGGAGCACAGGAGTCAGGTGAATACTACATGCCAAGACAAAGCCACCCTAAGACTGTCTATAGGCACATAACCAACAATAGGGCACTGTGAGGTAAATGAACAGGTGGCTAAGAGTCTGAGGACCAAAGATAAGAGGGTATGTTGACTGAGAAGAGGCACTGATGTGAACAAATAGCTATATCCTTATTGCTTACTGGTCCTTACTTGTAATAACCTGATAACTTCCCTAGCAAGCCCCTTCAATTTGATTATTTCTGAGTTTATATGGGCATTATGATGAACATGGGACCCAGAGACAAGTGGATTGGATTACCAGGTCAGACTCACATTGGTTAGTCCTTACTTTCATAAGCATTTTTATAAGTATTTTAACATGTGTTGTTGATTTCAATTTAATTTTAATATATTATGGTTTGTTGTTCAATAGATTTTATGTTAAGTGTTTGTTCTGGTGTCCATGCAAACAGATTAGATTCCTAGTAGCAGACCCTCAACAGCCTCAAGGTTCATACCTTCAAGTTTCAAAATCAAATATTTGGCATGTAGAATTTCTTCTCTTTCCTGAAAACTATTATCTCAAATGTAGGAATAGATCACTTTGGGGAAACACCAGGAGCTGCTTGACACTGTGCAGCCCAGACATTAGGGGCTACCCAGGCCACTCATGCTATCGGCCAGCCGCGAGACCTGAGCTTTTTGTGTGTGAGCTGTGATCCAAAGGTATCACAGGTTTCTTACTGAGACAAGATTATCTATTGCACCCACAGCTGCACTGTCCTTCTACCTGACATTGTACGAGGCCCCTCCACCACACCCAGTTAATGAAGGCAGAGACATAGACTCACCAAAGGTCCAGCCTATATTAAGACTGCCACCAACCAGTGCTTGTGGTTCAGCTTTTCCACAACTGTTCAAAGAGTTTCCTCTGGCTACTTAGGAATTCTGCTGCTCTCAGAACCTGCCTTGAACTTTCCAAAAGCAAGTAGTTTTCAATAGTTTACTTTCCAGTTACTGACATCATATAAAACTTGATCATAGCTGATATCTTTATCATACAAAAACTATTTTGGGACTATTGAGTGAGGCTGTAATTATTTTCTCATGTATCAGGAGATATGGGGCATTTGCATGACACCTTATTCCAGAACTTTTAAATCACTAATATAGAGATAATTTTAATAAATTCTTAAGAAAGAAATGTCATCGTTAGAACTGTGAAAATGCCGTGAAGGAAAACACAAGTGTATTTATGATTTAACTTATTATAAAAAAATCAGGAGTGGCTTTGCTAACAGGAAGGGGTGGTACACCTAGGTGGGCGTTAACCTGGATTGGCCCATCTAAATGAGGTGAATTTGATTCAGCCAAGGGGGTCGACCAGTATTGTCCATCACTCTTCCCAACAGGGCCCTAAAAAGCCAGAGGTTTTGCTCTGGCTCTCTCTCTCCCAGTGGCTCCAGCACACAGTCCGGGGCAGCCAGTCCAGCCAGTTGTGCTGCGGACTCTGGCTTGTGTTCCATTTACTGGAGAACCCGAAACTGCTCCCAACTTTCATAAAACTCACTGGGATCCCAAACCAGGCTTTGGCGTGCATTCTTTCCCACACAAAGCCAAGGGGCGAGGCATAGTTCTTCCAGGAGAGAGAGAAAGAGAGAGAGATAGCTAACAGTTTCCTGGTGAAAATAAATAAGCATTAATTAACAGTGTGAGAAAAAGTAAAAATTAAGCTAAATATGCGGGTGGGAAAGTCCTCCCTAGAGAAGACAGTGTGTCAAGATTCAAAGGCTATTCCCTGAGGGAATTAATATAAGTTCCCGTTGACTCAAACTTGGCAATTGAAGAAGGCACAAAAGAATTAAATCTCAAACTTTAGTCTATTTTCTTTGGTGTTTGTCTCATTTTCTATGTTAAAAAATTAATTGAATAAATTAGTGGAAATTATCTCTTAACTTGCAGCAGGTTTCTAGAGGAGGATTTGCTTCAGCAAACAAATCATTAAAGCCAGTAAGCAATTCGCAGTGCACTCCAGGCAGAAAAGGGAGCCTATCATTGGATCATCACCAAAATGGTGTGAGTCAAGGGGATTCATACATTTTTCCTCATCAATGAGGGAAAGTCAGAAAGTGTGCTACAAAGTCACAGCAGTCTTTATTAAATGGAAGTTTCCAAGTTTGACACTGCCTTCACAACACATTCAATACAATTTTGAAAGCAGTGTTTCCATCTCTGACCTTAACCGGAAGAATTTTGTGCTCTGACATTTACACCCTTAACCAGCAGTATGGGCATTCATATGGGGGGTCAAATCATTTCCTTTTCAACATTTGGATCTGTGAAGAAAAAAGAAAAAGACCAAGAAAAAGTTAGATATAAAAGTGAATGGGGTCATGTTTTCCCTAAAATGTTCATATGGAAACCTTGCTATCTTCAAATAATGAGTAGAGAGAATGAAAAAAATATTAATTCATAGCATCACATCAAGGAAAATAAGTGAAAATTGCTTGATAGATATTATACTTGCATTATGAATCTCTAAAAGGTATGTTGAAGTAGCAAACTCTTAGCTTGTGAATATAAGCTCGTTTGAGAATGGAAGCTTTCACTGAACAGTTTATGAATAAAATTCATGATATCATACCAAGGTAGACCCCTTGTAATTGAGTCCACTTCAATTCATAGTGACCCTTTAGGACAGAGTGGAATTGCCTGAAGAGGTCCCAAGGCTGTAACCTTTACAGAGGCAGAATATCAAATCTTTCTCTCAAGGCACACTTGGTAGAGTCAAACGACAAACGTTCTGGTTAGCAGTGGAATACTTAATAACTGCATAGATTGGTCTGTTCTAAGGTAGATTGGATACTGAACACTGCTCCTTACCTTTTAAAATAGGAAAATATCAGAATAGAACCAAGCAGGAGTCTACATGTCCATGGCTTCGAGAACTGAAGAAAATCACCAGAAATTCAGAGACAAGTGTGGAACTGTTAGCAGAGTTTAGCTCCTTGTCTTCTCAAGATAGCATACTTCCCATCTACATTCAGTCTTTTAACCTCTCCATAGCAAGAGATATGGGGGGAATTCCACAGGAAGGGAGTGAGGCGTCAGGTAAGCAAGTGGTTCTGGGAAATGTTGTCCCGAGATATTGTCATATACTGTAGACATGCTCTGTTCAGATGTCTACCTTTGCTCCCTTGCCCTATCTCCAGGTCCACCATTTCACAGAGCCCTCAAAGGAAATCAACACTAGTGAGGGTGTGGCTGCTACTTTCCATCTCCAAACTGTGAGACAGTACGTTTCTGTGCAAAATCAACCTACTGTGTAGTATTTTATTTTAAAAACCTTAAAAAAGGAAAACAGCACATGTTTACTTCTATGAACACTTTCAATGTATTTTTAATGCATACCTTTGAGAACAGTTGTGAGAGTTATACGAACTGTTTCTCCTGTTAGATTTTACCATTGATTATGCAAATATCTGATTTTAGGAAAATGAAATAAAATCCCAGACATTACATTCCAAGTCTACATACATGCCCACGCATAGACACGGGAAAACCTTAACCATTCTAAGAAAATTATTTTTACCAATTACCCACAGATTTTTCCCCTCCGTTGGATCTCTGTCTCATAATTGTTTAAAGAGCAGGCACCCTGCACATAGAGGTTTCCCCTTGGGGTGAATTCTAATGTCCTGAAGTATGCTGAAAGGTATAGATTGATTATAACCTCTATTTCCCTTTTGGATCAGTAAGTAAGTGATAAATAGCTCTCCTCTGGCCTCCACGAAGCTGCGTTGCTAGCTGCTGAGTATTTACCCTGGAGGGCACTGCTGAGCTTAAAATTATTTACAATTGTGGGAAAATCAGGCATCTCATTTCAGGAAAGAAAGAAACCTTTTAAAAACTTTATAGTACATATAAATCATAGTTTGCATCAGTAATTTTACATTTTGCGTTGGCACTATCTTTCTAGAAAGTCTGTTCTAGTAAATGAAGAGCGAAAGTAGTGACTCCAACACATCACCCTCTTGCTTAAAGAACTTTTAAATAACACCTTATTTCCTGCTGAAGAACATCTAAATGCCAGTTACCTGCCCTCCTCTCTTATCTCCCATGCATTCAGAAATTGCATCAGACCATGTCACCTCTATGCTCCACCTTCAGACTTAAAAAACGCCATGAATAAATAACTGAACAAACTATAGAAAACAAGAAATTGCATATGTATTTTACTTTGTGAAAACACAAGATTGCTGTGTAAGACCACAGAAAATTATACCAACATTTTCCCCCCTATATTTTTGAAAGAAAATATTTTTTAAAATGTTAGTAGAAATGAGGTGACAGAGTATGTGCTTAATAAACTCTGTCTTGGAGCACATTCAAACACACATTCAATGAAGTAGGTTTTAATTTTTTGAGGGTACTTGTACTAAAAAAAAATCACAGAAGCTACTACTAAACAACAATATATAAATTGTAAAACTGTTGCTTCTTAATATATTCTTCATCTAGATCTAAACACTTCTGAAAGTGATGCTTCCATCTTTCTTAATATACATACTCATGTCATGTACTTTCCAATATTCTGTAAGTTTGGGGACATGGGAATGGAGTGTTGGATAGAAGCAAGAAGGCGAAAACTTAGGGCTGGAAGGTATGTGGGGTCAGGTCTACCAATGATGACTTCTTAAGATAGTCCTTGCTAACCCAAATGTGTTGGTGTATTGTCATGTTGGAAAACAAATTTCCTGTGCCAAAATTTCCTTTCCTTTTTCCTACCAATGGGATTTTCTATTTCTTTTCAAACCTCTTTCTACCATTCCTCTGTGATCATCCTTTGTTCATCAAGAAAACCTTTGAAAATTATTGATTTGAAATACAAAACCGTAACCATAGACTTCACCTTGAATATTACTGATGAAGCACATTCCCTCGGAAGTCAATTGGACCTTCTTCGAATTAGATTGATTAATCCAGGATTGATCCCCCATTTTGGGGTCATTAATCTTAGTTGGCTTCCATCTTGCTTTAAAACTAAGGAAAAGATAAGCTTTTGGAGATAGTCAATCTTCATGCAACATTTTGAGGGCCCCTTAAGCTGAAAATTTGCTGAGATCCACTGTTCACTTTAAAATGTTATAAAAGATACACAAAAGAAACCAAATGATAAACCCAAAATGACATCCTGATGTGAAATAGGAAGACTTTAGAGACAGACTAAGGTATTATACCACATGTAAGTATAAGATACTGTGAAAACAGGTCCAACTGTCTTTTTCTCAGTTGTCCCTTTAAGAAATAAAGTAGTGCTAGTGTCTTAGATTCTTAGTATTGTTGTAACAGTATAATATAGTTGACTGGCTTTAGTGAGCAGAAATTAATTTTGTCACAACATAGGAGGCCAAAAGTCTAAATTTAGGACTCTGTCTCTAAGAGAAAGGCAAGCTTCTTTCATGTTTTTTCTTCAGCTCCTTGGTGATGCTATTAAAATGGCATCATCCCAACACATACATGTTTTTCTTGGGGTGAGGGGTGGTAGTTAGATAATCTGTTGTCAATTTGAGAGGAGTATGAAGGAGTAGAGTCTAGGCTGTCAATCAGATCATAGCCAATGAGGACTCTGTGAATAGGGCCTTCTCCGGAGCATTCTGGGAATTTCTGTATTCCACCTTGGAGGCAGGATTTTCACTCTTTGCTCACTCCCCAAGAGGCTCTATCTTGACAAAACTCATGGTGTTATGCTGATAAAACCTCTGACTCCTGGAGTTGGAGAAGCCATGTGGAGACCCCTGCCAGCGCTGAGATGCTTACAACATCATTGGATCCACAGTATTCCCCACCCACTGACCTGTGATGCTCCTGCATTTGGTTCATTGCATGTGTTTCATGAGTCTGAAGAGGACATTATAGATTGGTATTGGACATAAGGGCTAATATTGGACTT
>PVJH01032814.1:0-22259 GCA_004026705.1 Nesogale talazaci | reverse complement strand
ACTTTGTGCTCCTAGATCCAAGGCTGAGCACCTCTCAGAGTTGGCCCACCTTGCCTGCTAGGACCCAGGGGAGAAGCCGCCAAGGCTTGCCGAGGTCCTGATTGTAAGCTCCTAAAATACTGTCATCAACACCATCCACGCTGACTTACTCCATGCTTGCAGCGAGCCTAACACCCACCAGGTTTGCCCTCACCCCAGTCTCTGTGGACTTTTTACAGCTTCTGTGCTGCTCAAGGACCGGCAGTGTGTGCCGCAGACTGGAGGACTGCTGGGCAACACTCCATTAACAAAGAAGAGGGCTTGTAGATCACAAATGGTTCTCTTACTCTCAATGGCCTTTACATCTTGGGGTTGTCCCGTGACTTGAGTAAAGTCAGACACCTGAGAAAGTACATGACTCCCCCAGAGTATACATTCCAATGTGGAAAAGATACGCACCCCATGCGTTGCCATCACTAAGGGGACTCCATCCAACCGGAATGCTTCTAAGATAAAGTGACCACACATCCCGCTTTTAGCAGGACAGGCCTGATTTTTAACAATTTTTCCCGCTTCCCGCTTTCATTTTTAAAAAGTCCCAATTTTTAGAAAGAATGCACAACAAGCTAGGGAGCGGCAGGAGAATGGGAAGGGAATATACCCCCTCTACACACACACACACACACACACACACACACACACACACCGTCAATGGTGTCCACTTTACCAATGTTAAAATCTGGTCACTTTATTCTAAGAAAACTTCTCTCTTTGCTCTAACTTGGAGTTGGTGAATCTGTCTCCACTGCTGCAGGGCGCCAACCCTTCCTTGGGGGAACACCATCACTGCACATACAGGTCCATCTTCATTGTTTCCTCAGAAACACAGGTCCAGATCCAAAGCAAATGCCAGAGATCTTCCTTGATTTTCCCAAGTGCTCAACCACTTTTAAACCTTTCTTGGGACACTTATTCCTTTCCACTAACAGTGGCATCTCTATGGCACTTTAAGGGTCCTTAGTGGTACAGTGGATTAAGTGGCTTAAGCAAAAGATCTGCTGTTTGAACCCCCCAGCTCTGAAGGGGAAAAATGTAACCATCTGCTTCCATAGAGACCTGCAGCCTTTGGAGCCCGAAGCCGGTGTTCTTGTCTGTCTTCCAGGACCCCTGTGAATAGATCTAATTGCAGAAGGTTGTTGTACATTGTTCTGGTGGTGCTGTGGGAGGAACACCACAAAGTCAAGCTTCACACCCACCGGCTGCTCCATGGGAGAGAGATGAGGCTGTCTGCTCCCTTTAAAATGTACAGTCTCAGAAACCCCATGAGGAGTGCTGAGTCAAACGACCTGCTGGCAGTGGGTTTTACAATCTGCAGAGCACTTTCCTGCGCATCTACCTAATCCAGCCTCTTGTCAGGCCACTCACCCAAACGCCCTCTCTAACTGAAGCAGCACAGAGCATGGTGGCTCAGACTGAGTGCCTGTATCAACTTGCTAGCTATGTGACTTGGAGCAAATCACTTAATCTCAAACTATCTCTGTCCTGGAGATAATAACAGTCCTTTCCCAACTGCCCTGTAGTAAGCGATTGGTACATATTGGTTATTATTATCACCCTTTCACTGTATCTTCCCCAAACCCTGTGAGGATAAACAAGGCAAGTAAGTTCTCGTCATCAGAAAAAGGCGTTTAAAGGAGTTGTCTCTTCGAGGTCCATGAAGCTATGATTCTCTGTGAATCATTGCTATCTGTGGTCGAGTCTTCACTTCTCTAGGTTGTACCGTCTCCTCAAAGCCCTGTCCTTAAAGACTTGCATACAGTAGGCTGTCCCAGTCTGGGGGGTTGTTAGCACAGTGCCACTGCCCCTCCCTCGTGCAGACACTGGATTGACAAAGGAGCAAATGCTTATAAAATCTTAAGCACATGGATTGTGGGTACAAGTAAAATCTGGCACTTAGTAAACGTCTAATAATTTGCAGCTACTCTTGTTATCCCCATTTTACAGCAAAGCACCCAAGCGTGGACATGAAAATTAATAGACTTTGGAGCCAAACTACTTGGATTCATCCTCCTGCTGACCTGTGAGACCTTGTGCGAGTTAATTACCTGCCCTGCACCTCAGTTTTCTCATCTGTCACATGGCTTGATGATAGGCTGCTTCAGGAGGTGTTGTGTGGATGGATCAAAGGTGTTGTCAGAAGAGCACCAGAGCTCTGCCTGGCATGTACTTAGTGAATGGAAATGCTTTTCCTCGTCATTTACAAATGAGACAGGGACGTAGACACATCAGGCGACATCTCCAAGCCATATGAAGCTAGGATCCAAACCCAAGCCTGGCTGATTCCAGAGCCTCAATCCTACTATTAGGAGATGACACCACCCCGTAGAATCCATATAGGTGTTTTAATTGATATTTTACTAGTTTGAGGATCAATACAGATCATAGGAACAATTTGCACATGATTCTTAATGTGCACACCAAAAATCCAAGAAGCCAGCAGTGATCATTCTCTTTAAAACTCCACTGACTTTCTAGCTTTAAATTTGGAGACAAATTTTTCTCGAGAGGATATCAAGGAGCAATATTTTCAACTGTTGAAAAGTCACTACATCATTGTTGTTAGTGCTGTCCAGTCAGTACTAACTCCGACCTCGACCCCGTGTACAGCAGAAGCAGCCCAGCACAGCACATCTGCACAATTGTGAGTTTGCACCCTTTGCTGCAACCACTGCATCCGTCCATCTGATTGGGGCCTTCTTTTTTTTTTTTTCCCCTGACCCTCTCTCCACCTTAGCAAGTATGATGTGCATTTCCAGGGTCAGATCTGATCGTGGGTCTACAGTACATAGACGAAGTCTCACGACCCTCCCTCTAAGGAGCATTCTAGCTGAACTTTTTCCTGCACACATGTGCCTGTACTTCTGGGAGTTCCCTGGAGAGGCAGTATTCTTGGACACCACCACCATTCAAATGCCTCCATTCTCCCTCCGTCTTCCTAACCTGTTGGCAGCTTGTGCTCACACAGGAGCTGAAGAAACCTGGGCTTGGGTCAGGCACACCTTAATTCACAAAGCAACGTCTTTGCTCTTTAACACTTTAAAAACCTCTTTTTCAGTCGCCTTGCCCAGTGCAGTGTTTTGTTTGCTTTCCCGACTGCTGCTTCCTCGTGTGTTGATCGTGCATACAAGTAAAGTGAAAACTGTGACCACTGCCATCGGTTCCTGTTTATCATTGCTGGTTGGCCTGGTTGTGAGCTTCTTGTTTTCTTTACATTGAGGTGCAACCCATACTGAAGGCTGCAAACTCTGAGATACAGAACGAAGGGCTTCAAGCCTTCTTCATTTTCGGCAAGTTGGAAGA
Organism: Nesogale talazaci; assembly: GCA_004026705.1. Classification (NCBI taxonomy): domain Eukaryota; kingdom Metazoa; phylum Chordata; class Mammalia; order Afrosoricida; family Tenrecidae; genus Nesogale; species Nesogale talazaci. The sequence goes on along the minus strand of PVJH01032814.1, from coordinate 18,920 downwards.
CAACAGGATGCACTCAGATCATAGCCCAGAACAGGCGGCCTTTTCCTCAGCTGTGTCTGGCCACACGGCAGAGCCTTGCATCAGGACAAGGCACCAGGACGGAGGCCCAGGAGCCTATAAACCTGGCGCCACCCCCACCTGCCCTCTAGCTTGGCATTGCAGCCTCCCAAGACATGCTGATGTAACCCCTGAAGCTGGGCCCCAGCCTCTCAAAGCGGTCAGGCCTGAGCCCCCAGGCTTTCTCCATTTCTGAGGCATGATTCACCCAGAAGGCAAGACCAGACAGACTTGAACCAAGGTAAGGAGGGCTAGGCTGGGCTGGGTGTTTCCAGAGGAAGAAGAAAAACAAACAGGGGTTGGAACTGGGCAGGCTTCACAGTGAGCTGCTGGATACAGGAGAGGGGAGGAGTCAGGCCGAGGCAGTCTTTGCAGGAGGAGCCATGTAAAACATGGCCTTCTGCTTCCTTGTAGTCACATGTACGGATTTCAACACGAATTCCACTGCGCCTGCCTCGAATATGCCAGGCAAGTACCTATCACATGTCACATCTGCGCAGCCCGACCTGATATTCAAAGCACTTGCACACTAATAGCCTTAATTTTGAGCTGTTTTTTAAAATTTTATTTTAAATATAATGTGTTCTTAGTACAAAGTTACAGGCTTTTTGAGGAATACCGGGAAATTGGGTAAAAATGTAACTGAGAAGTTTCCCAAAAAAGAATGATACCCCTAGCAAGAAAATTTTCAGTAAATTCCATATCTGCCCGCCCCCGGCCCCTTCATATTAAGGACTCTGTCTTACCTTTTCCCCCGCTGCCCATCGAATCATGGACATTTCCCAGTATTAGCAAACATTCCATTACAGCCTTTCACAATGGATGAATTTCTCAGTAGAGGTGGAACACAATTTCTATAACCATGGACTGATTTTTGAAAATTCAAATGTTTTTAATATTATAAATAAGGCTGCCATGAGCATCTTTTTACTCTTTTTATCTATACAAGAGAGCTTCCAAAAGTTCACAAAAAAGTTCTTTTTTAAAAAAATTATTCCTTGGCTGAGCCCCGGTGGTGTAGTGGTTGAGTGTGGGACTGCAGCCCACTGATTTGGCGGTTCAAATCCAGCAGCAGCTCTGCAGGAGCAAGGCTGGGCCTCATACTCCTACCAGAGGTCAGTAATGCCCACAAAAAAAAAAAATTATTCCTTTTCCACAAACTTTTTGAAGCTCCTTTGTATATCAGATTTTATCCCAAGGATGTTTCTAGTAATGGAATTATTGGCTCAACATATTTGCGTAATGTTTATACATTGTAAAAAATGGTACGGAGTGATATTTTATCTTCTCTAACTTCTAAAGGAGAAAGAGGAGAGGAATCACTATAAGCACTGCCCACAACCAATTCCTAGAAGGTACAGATCAAACATCCTCCATCCACCAACCTTTAACCGGTTTTGACACCAACTGTCCCTCTCCCGACTCACTCCACTTTTCTGCTGGGTTTGACCAACCATGGCCGTGGCCACACTGAACTCACAGGAATATTCACACCTACAGGGTTATGAAGGATACAATATGTCACAATTCAGCATCAGGAAGGCTCAGGACACAGGTCTTCAACCAGAACAGCTTCTTTTCAGCTGTGCCTACAGTCTCTTTGACCTCAGTCTCTCAACCGTGCAGCTCCTTGGGCTCTGTTCTGCTCAAAAATATTACCACACTCCCCTACTTCAGCAGAGAAGTGCCCAAAGGCACCCTGCCCAGCCAGCAAACCTCAGCCTCAAAGCATTCAACTCTAGTTCTGTGGTCAGCAAGCCTACGTCCCCAAGCAAGTGCCCAGAGGTATTTCACTCCACCTGCAAACCACCTGTCCAAAGACACTCACCTGTCTTTTTCCACAGGCCCAGAAAGGAGTTCCCTTTTCTGTCTCGGCCAGCCGGTCTCCTGGTTCCGCTGCCTCTGCTGCTGTCTCTTCTCTGCCAGTGCGTTGAGCGATCTCTGGTGTCACAGCAATTTGTGTCTTAGCTTGAAGAGGTGCTCTGCAAGGATCTCAAGCACAGAGGGCAGACTGGCTCTTTGTTCTTGATGCTAATGAGATCCCTTTGCATCTCAGGGATGACGCCATTTCAACCTAGCAGGATGACAAAACTGACCCATCCCATTAGCAAGCTATCCAATCCCCTTGGTGGGCTACAAACTCCTCACATCTGCACGGTCCTCCCTACTCATTTGGTGCGAACTAGATGGCTAGAAGTGCCATATTAAGTAACTCACAAACATATAACCCGATTATTTTCCAGAAAATATGTTCCACTTATACTCCCACCAGCAAGGCATAAGCATAACACTGATGCTCCATTTTGAGCTTTATAGGAGCCAAATAACAAATAAGAAAAAATGAGCATAAAGTGTAACTAGTTGAGGTTCATATAACTGGTCTCCTGGATTTGGTGCCAGAGTCCTTTCCACTCTGTCTTCCAGACAAGGAGTGCTCATGAAGAGGTTTCTGAGGAGTAGATCGCTACAAAACTTTCTTTTTATATCAATACTGGTTGGCAAAGACATATTTTTAAATCTTCCATTGTGGATCTCTTTAGTAGTTTTGTTGAGTCTATGGATTCAGGTTTTGGGCTTGCACTTAATTTGAGACACAAACCAAAGAACAATTAGTTCTTATGACATGGTCCTGCTTGACCTCATGAAAAGCTCGCTGAAGGTATGATGCTGCAGCAAGGTATGGTGAAGAGACTAGATGATGCCCGGCTATCAGAAAGCATAGGATCTTAGAGGTTATTGTCACACGAGCAGCCATCTAAGTCCACAGGGAAGAAGCCCACCGGCGTGTGACCTCAGGACTGTAAATAATAGAATCCAAAACTAAAGGAGGGAATGGTATCACAGCTTAAATTGTTAACACCCAGTTTGCAGAAGACTGTGGATGAAAGTGGAAGCCCAAATTTATTTGCAGGATCCACACCTGGATTAAGTCTCTTGTGAATTCCCACTGATCATAATTGAGGGATGTGAATCACTCTCTTATAGACAGCATTGTAAATCAACTATGGCAGACATAGTTAGGTTAGTATCATTTGATCTTCTCTTTAACCAATTTTAAATTAGTTTCTGTTTTGGTTTTTTTTTTTTAAGTGAAGGGGAAACATACCTGGCTGAAGCCCTAGGGAAGGCCCCTCAGACTCTGGCCCCAGGAGGTGAGCAGTTTTGCTAACCTGCAGAATACACTGGAAAGTGTATTGTTGCCAATGCACTTAGGTTAAAATTTAGCACCCTATCATTTGTTCTCACTTATTTATTTAAATTTATTCCAATTTTTAATGTTTTCTGCTTTTCAGTCGAGGTTCTTATGTGTTTTGTTTTTGTTTTGGGGGCATCACTGCCCTCTGGTGGTCGTGGGAGCTACCCAGAGCTGCTCCTAAGAGCTGCCACTGGATTTGAACCGCCAAACCCACAGGCCGCAGTCCCGCACTCAACCACTTATGCCACCGGGGCTCAACCTTAGGTTCTTATATGTTTTACTGTCATTTTTGTTAGGTTTGGGTTTTGTTTTTTTAATGTTTTTCTGGGCATGATATCCAGGAGAGTTAAATCTATAGAGACTGACTACATGAATGGTTCCTGGAGTTGTGGCAGGGGAGACTGGGAGGAAATGGAGAGTTAATAACCATTAGTACAAAGTATGAAGGAAAAGTTCTAACACTGATTGTGCTGATGACTGTTCAACTTATCTTGATATGACTCAACTATTGAATTCTATGATATGTGAATTACATGCAAATAAAACTGGGGGGGCGTAGTCTATGGATCCCTTCTCAGATACATATAATGAAATGTTTAGGATTGTAAAAGAAATTGATTAAAATATAATTATTTTTTCACATTAAGTAACAAGATCTACTATTGCATGTTGGAGAAGCAGTCCACCATGGGCTGTGATGTCTCTGTATGTTCTTGCTCTAGGTTCATCCATTGCCTGATACTATGTAGCCACTTAGATTGGCTAGTTTGCTGCTTGCTTAAAAAGTGCTGTAACCAACCCACTATTTGTGCTGTGTCATTTGTTTTAGAAGATGACATAGGAAGATTCCTTAAGGATAGGAATATATGTATGTGTGTGTGTATGTATGTGTGTGTGTGTGTGTGTGTGTATATATAATTTGGTGTTTGGGGTATCACTGACCTCTGGTGGTGGGAGTAGGAGGCCCAGCCTTTGCTCCTGTAGAGCTGGAATTGAACCTCCATCCTAGTGGGCCGCAATCCCGCGCACAACCACTATGCCACCGGGGCTCAGCCCAAGGATAGGAATATTTTCATAAATGAAAATTATCTCTTATCAACTATTTAACTAACCTGAAATAAAATTTACATAGAAAAGGCAAGTTATACTTCATTCCTTCCTTTTGTTTGTTTTCAAAATAGTGAGCTGTTTCCCTAGCACCCTTCAGACATTATCAGCAAGTTTTGCCTTGCTTTCCTTTTTTAAAATTGTTATTTTGGGGGGTTTCATACAACTCTCATCATAATCCATATATACATCCATTGTATGTCAAGCACATGTGTACATTTGTTGTCCTCATCATTCGCAAAACATTTGCTTTCTACTTAACCCCTTGTTATCAGCCCCTCATTTCCCCCCTCCCTCGCCACTGCCCCCACCCCCGCTTTTTTTTGCTATCCTTACAAACTCAAGGGTTTCAACATATTTTATGCATTGAAACTCATTTTTTTCTAAACTCATTATTGTAGTCAGAATGTCTTTGTTAATCTACCATATGCCTGTCTATTGTGTCTACCACTCAGCTGTCTCCTTTCGCTACCATTTACCTTTCTATTGCTAAAGAAAAGAGCTCCGATGGCACAACGGATTATGCACTGGGCTGCTAACCACAAGGTCAGCAGTACAAGCCCACCAACTGATCCCTGGGAGAAAAGATAAGACTTTCTTTTACCAAAAGGATTTACAGTCTTAGAAATTTCTACTTTGCCCTACACCATTGCTATGAGTCAAAAAAGACTTGATGAAAAAAAAATTTTTTTAATGACTTGATGGCAGTGAGTAAATGAGTGATGTTACAAATGATTGAAAAAAAATCCAAAACATACAGTGTTCCTAGGATGTGTAAATGAACCAAGCTATATGGAAAGCAAGTTGGCAATAATCAAATTAAAAGTACACATATCCTTTGACCAACTGTTTAGCCTACATTCACACATGTGCTAAGTGTACAAAAATAGTCCTTGAAGCTTATTTTAGCAAACAATTGAAATTAACTTAAATTCCTTTAAAAAGAATAATGTTGATGGGTTTTGGGTCCCCAATTTGTACTCCCCCTCATTTAGAATGATATAATTTTTAGTTCTTTGATGCCTGATATGTGATCCCTTCAACACCTCATGGTCACACAGGCTGCTGGTGTGCTTCCTCCATGTGACCTTTGTTGCTTCTCAGCTAGATAGGCCATGTGCTCACAGGTATGGAGAGGGTACGAGGTTGTTAAACTCGCATCTTTTTTTTTTTTTAACGATCATCCTTTGAAACACTATTGTTTACTTTCAAGCCTTTAAGACCCCAGACGCTATATCTTTTGATAGCCGGGCACCATCAGCTAACTTCACCACATTTGCATATGCACTCATTTGTTGTCAGTGATCATATCAGGAAGATGGGCATGCAATGTTATGATTTTTAGTTCTTTGAAGCCTGATAACTGATCCCTTTGACACCTCGTGGTCATACAAGCTGGCATGCTTTTTCCATGTAGGCTTTAGATGGCTGCTTGTTCAACCTTTAGATGGCTGCTTCAAACCTTTAAAACCATCAATAGGTGAAGTGACATCCCCTTATACAGAGGTCGCAGGAAGGAGATGAGCCAGTCAAGGTACAGGGTAGCAACAATGAAATAAGCAACTTTTCTCTAGTTCTTAAATACTTCCTCCCACCCACTATTATCCCAATTCCACCTTACAAATTGAGCTAGACCAGAGGATGTACACTGGAGCTGGAAACATGGGGAATCCAGGAAAGATTATCTCTTCAGGACCAGTGGTGAGAATGGTGATACCGGGAGGGTGGAGGGAAGGTGGAGTAGAAAGGGGGAACCAATTGTAGGGATCCACATATAATCGCCTCCCTGGGGTATGGACAACAAGGAAGTATCTAAAGGGATACATTAAACAGTGTTATGACAACGACAATTTTTAAATTATTAAGAGTTCATGGGGGGAGAGGTGCGGAGGGAAGGGAAATATGGGGAGGTGATACCGGGGGCCTAAGTAGAAGGAGGATGTTTCAAGAATGATGATGACAACAAATGTGCAAATGTGGGCTGCAAACAATTGAGGTATGAGTTGGTTGTGATAAGAGTAGTACAAGCCCCCAATAAAATGATTTATTAAAAATAAATAAAGGAAACTATTGTTGAATAAACAAAAAAGAGTAATGTTAAGCATGATGGGTATTTTAGAAATGGATAATGGTGTAGTACTCCAATGTGATAGAAGTACTTGGTGTCAGTGAATGGTAATGTTGATATGGGGAAAAAAGTATATGTACCACACATCACAACTTTTTAAATAAGTAATAATTTTTAGGGGGAAGAAATGAATAAACAAGGATATTGTCAACAAAGTATTGTAGTGAAACATCAATCTCATACTCAAAAGAAAAAGCAAGAAGTATAATTGAAAGGTGGAGAAAGTCAGGAACCAGAAAACACAGTGTACCACTGCTCTCAAAACTGCAAGGAGAGAGAGTGGTTCTACTCAGAATAAACAAAAGGCCATGTGCTCACAGGTATGGAGAGGGTACGAGGTTGTTAAACTCGCATCTTTTTTTTTTTAACGATCATCCTTTGAAACACTGTTGTTTCTACTAAATGTCCTGGGATATGTGGATCAAGTAATTTCTCATGGATCAAGAATGAAAACACTCTCATCAAATAAACATCTCTTAACTAACACATCCATCCTCACACAAGGTAGCGTTTTGGTCTTTGCTGCTTTTGGGTTCCAAGCAGTTCAACTTTTTTTTTTCCACTACCCAGTGCTGCTCCTAAGAGCAGCTGCTGGGTTTGAACCACCAAGCCCGCAGGCGGCAGTCCCGTACTCAACCACTTACCTTACCGGGGCTCAGCCCGCAGTTGAACTTTTATAATCAGCTGAATGAACTGTCTTTTAGAGCAGCAAAAGCAGAGTTTGAGGTGTTTATTTGGGGGGGAGGGAGTGTTATTGCATTGGATAATTTTTTTAAAATCATTTTATTGGGGACCTGTACGATTCTTATCACAAGACATACATACCATGTTTCTTCAAAAATAAGACACTGTCTTTTGATTTTTTCCTCAAGAAGGCACACTATGGCTTATTTTTATTAAGTACGGTATAACAACAATCTACATTTATTCAAATAGAGTCCAGTCGTCTTCTTCAGGAACAGCCACAGCTTTGCTTCGTCCCCCTGGGGACACCCAACTCAGACAGCCAAGCACCCTGCTCCTCCCTTCCCGGAGGAGACTTGACTCTCACTGTCTCCGCTCCCTCGCCACCTCCGCTCGCTACCAGCACAGAACGCCCGGGACCCACAGGGGAGCCGACCTGGTGGATGGGCAGCCCACGCTGGCATGGCACTGGGTGGGGGAGGGGGGGCGGTACACCATAAGGGCTGTCTGCCTTCCTGGCTGTTGCGTAGCTGCGCCCATCACTAGGTCGTACTTTCAGGGCAGGGCTTCCACATGCTTAGAAATCCGTCTATGGCCTATTTTCTGGGTATGTCTTATTTTCAGGGAAACATGGTACACCCACTGTGTCAGCACATTTGTACATTTGCTGCCATCATCGTTCCCAAAACCTTTGCTTTCTACTTGACCCCTTGGTTTCAGCTCCACATTTTTCCCCTCCCTTCCCACACCTCCCTCCCTCATGAACCCTTGATAATTTATAAATTATTATTATTAATATCATCACATCTTACAGTTAGACATCGCCCTTCACCCACTTTCCTGCTATCCATCCACCCAGGAAGTTCTATGTAGATCCTTGTGATCGGTTCCCCCTTTCTACCCCACCCTCTTGGTATTGCCACCTCAGCACTGGTCCTGAAGGGATCATCTGTCCTGGATTCCTGTGTTTCTGGTTCCTATCTGTACCAGTGTCCATCCTTTGGTCTATCTGGATTTTTAAGGTAGAATTGGGGTCATGATCATGGGGGTGAGGGGGAGAGGAAGCATTTAGGAACTATGGGGTGTATTTAGGAAGTTGTATGTTTCATCGTTGCTACACTGCATCCTGACCAGCTTGTCTCCTCCCCGAGACCCTTCTGAAAGGGGATATCCAGTTGTCTACAGATGGGCTTTGGGTCCTAAATCTGCACGCTCCCTCATTCACAATGGTGTGATTTTTGTTCCAGATGCCTGGTACCTGATAACTTTGCCACCTCGTGGTCACACAGGCTGGTGTGCTTCTTCCATGTGGGCTTTGTTGCTCCTGAGCTAGATGGCTGCTTGTTTACCTTCAAGTCTTTAAGACCCCAGACACTGTACCTTTGATAATTGCGCTCCACATTTGATAGCCTTCTTCACCACATTTGCTTACACACCAAAAAAAAAACAAAAAACAGTTTTTAGGCCAAGCTGCAGCTCAATTGAAAACGGAGTTCAATTTAGATCTGGTAGCCACTATAGTCATGTCAGTGTCTGGGTTTGAGTTCAATTTTACATTTCCCACTGTGGATCAATAGGGGATGCTGATGACTCATAAGGGAATTATTCATCTTTTTCAATGATTTAGCATTCTGTGGTTTGCTATTTTGTTTGAGCTACTAAGACCTCACATGCCAAATTTATTATTATAAGTATTGGGGTGTATTTGGTGTTACTTTGCTATTGTTTCTGGGTCTATCTTCAGGGTAAGTCGGTTCTCATTGGGGAAGGTAGTACAAACGGTCACATTAGATGAACAACTTAGTATTCTAGAAAGTCTAATTCTAAAAATATACTTTATGTATTTTAGAAAAATTAGTTTCTCCTAATTACATGATATGCTGCATGGCTAGACATCGCAATATATTTAACAAGCTCTAAAGTAGCAATTCAGGGGGGGAAGACAGACCATTTACTTTCGCTAAGATGTACCTCCTCAGAGGCCTCTGGAAGAGTTCTCTGCAGGTTCACGATGAGTTGGGATGGGTTCCGTGGCAGTAGGGTAATAAGAACAATGAGGAGTCCTCGTAGTGTGGGGAGTAAGCATGGGATGCTTACTGAAAGGTCATGCTTCCAACCACCAACTGTTTCACTGGGAAAAATGAGGCAGCCTGTTTACATGAAGGTTTATAGCCTTGGAAAAACTATGGAACTGTTCAACTCTGTGGCTGTCAAAGGAGTTAGGATAGCTGCCCAGGAACTGGTGAGTTGGTATAACAATTATACTTATTGAAAGCAGTGGATAGACTAGGGGAAACAAGCTAATTCTAGATCTGAGACTTGGAAGTAACAAACAAAATATTGAAGGAAGGAAGGTGCAGTTATAGGGGCAATGGTGTCAGCTAGACTCTTGACGCACCCCATAATGTCGTCTTCAGAGGTGTTTGTGGGAACAAATGTCCAAGAAATGACCAGCTCTACCCATGCCTACAAGTTCTTTTTAATGTGGGGATATTAATTTCAAGTTACTATTTCATGGTAATCTATCTTTGTATGAATGCATACTCATGGGAACCCCAAAGGTATTTAGGATGCGTTGGCTCCATCTACATCAACTTAGGGCAAGGCTAAGTATAAGGTGAGACATTAAACTCTTCTCTTAAAGAGACATATGTTCAGCTGAGCCCTGGTGGTGCCGTGGTTGTGTGCAAGACTGCGGCCCACAGAGTTGATGGTTCAAATCCATCAGCAGCTCTCCAGGAGCAAGGCTGGGCTTCCTACTCCCACCAGGACAGTAATGCAGAAAAAGAAAAGGAAAAAAAAACAGGCATATGTTCTACCTAAAAAGACACATGAGGTACAAACATACCTGCCCTGGTTTGAGTAGAAAGAAATGGAATGAAATAAGAAATAGAAATTAAATGAGCCATCCATGTAGTTAATATATGATCACAACTGGATAATTCTTTGGATTCTAAGTAATTCCAGTCAGGCACACACCAGGCCATTTTTATGATTAATTATAAGGCAGCTCTAATTGCTACCTCCCAGCTGTCAGAGTTGTTGAACTGCAGTGACTTGTGTGTTGCTGTGATACCAGACGCGATGCCCCTAGCGTCTCAATGACCTGTTGTAAGGCATGAAGGAGAATGGACACCAGGATTATAGGAAGACGCATAACAACCGGAAATATGTAAATGACACACCTTGCTTGCTTAAAGTGAAAGTGACTTGAAGCACTCACTGAAGAAAATCAGACTATGTCTTTCAATGTGGACTACACTGCAACATAAAGAAAACAAAAATTCTCACAAAATTAACAGGAAACATCATGATAAGCAGAGAAATGACAGGCATTGGCAGGGTGTTCATTTTACTTGGATCCACAGTCAACACACATGGAAGCAGCAGTCAAGAAATTAAACAACAACCAGAAATTAAACAACACCAAAAAAGAAATTACACAACATATCGCATTGGACACGTGCTTAAAAAGACCTCCTTACAGTATAAAAAGCAAAGATGTCAGGCATGTATATAGGTAAATATGATAATGGGGAAATAGATCTATGTGCATACACTGATAGAGTTAGTATTAAGACAGCAGATGGGCATTGAACTCAAGTGCTTCCTCAATGCAAGAACACTTTGTTCTATTAAATTGGCATTCCATGATGCTCACCTTCCCGACATGATCTCTGACGACAAATGTGTGCATAAGCAAAAGTGATAAAGAAAGCTGATGGTACCCAGCTATCAAAAGACATAGTGTCTGAGATCTTAAAGGCTTGAAAGTAAACAAGCAGCCATCTAGCTCAGAAGAAACAAAGGCCACATGGAAGAAGCACACCAGTCTGTGTGACCATGAGGTATCAAAGGAATCAGTTATCAGGCATTGAAAAACTAAAAATCATAGCATTGCATACCCACCTTCCTGATATGATCTCTGATGACAAATGTGTGCATCAGCAAATGTGAAGAAAGATGATGGTGCCCAGCTATCAAAAGCTATAATATCTGAGATCTTAAAGGCTTGAAACTAAACAAGTGGCTATCTAGCTAAGAAGCATCAAGGCCCACATGGAAGAAGCACAACAGCCTGTGTGATGATGAGGTGTTGAAGGGATCAGGTATCAAGCATCAAAGAATTATATCATTATAAATGAGGGGGAGTACAGATTAGTGCCCGAAAACCCATTGGTAGGTGAAGCGACATCCCCTTACAGAAGGATGGCAGAGAGGAGACCAGCCAGTCAAGGTACAGGGTAGCAACAATGAAATATGCAACTTTTCTCTAGTTCTTTTTTCTGTTTTTGTTTTTGGGGCATCACTGTTCTCTGGTGATGGGAGTAGGAGGCCCAGCCTTGCTGCTGGATTTGAACCTCCAACCCAGTGGGCCGCAGTCCCACGCACAACCAATATGCCACTGGGGCTCAGTCACAAATTTTCTCTAGTTCTTAAATGCTTACTCTCCCCCCACCCTCCACTATCATGATCCCAATTCTACCTTACAAATCTGGCTAGACCAGGGGATGAAAACTGGTACAGATATGAGCCAGGAACATGAGGAATTCAGGACAGATGATCCCTTCAGGACAAGTGGTGAGAGTGCTGATACTGGGAGGGTGGAGAGAAAGTGGGGTAGAAAGGGGGAACCAGTTGTAGGGATCAACATATAACCTCCTCCCTGGGGTACAGACAATAGGGAAGTGAGTGAAGGAACATATCGAACAGGGTTCGATATGACAAAATAATGATAATTTGTAAATCATCAAGGGTTCATGAGAGAGGAGTGGGGAGGGAGGGGAAATATGAGGAGCTGATACCAAGGGCTTAAGTAGAAGGAGGATGTACACAAATGTACAAAATGTGGCTTGCATACAATAGATGTATGTATTGGTTGTGATAAGAGTTCTATGAGCCCCCAATAAAACAATTTAAAAAAAGTAAAGGTGTCATTTTGGGGACTAAAGTGTGCTTGCTCCAAGCCATGGTATTTTCTTTTTCTTTTTTTGTGGGCATCACTGTCCCCTGGTGGGATAGGAGGCCCAGCCTTGCTCCTGGAGAGCTGAGGCTGGATTTGAACTGCCAAGCCTGTGGGCCACAGTCTGGCACACAACCACTACACCACTGGGGTTCTGCCCCCAAGCCATGGTATTTTCAACCACCTCATGCATGCAGAAGTTGGGAGAAGAATATATGTATTTGAACGAATAGAGATTGTGGTATGGATTGCTAGAAGAATTGCTAGATCTGTGCTCAAAGAAGTTACAAAAGAGTACTCCTTAGAAGTAAGGATGCCAAGACTTCGTCTTGTGTACTTTGAACACAGGAGGAGCCCATGCTTGAAGAAGGACATGATTCTTGGAAGAAGAGCACACCAAAAAAAAAAAAAGGAAGACCTTCAAAGAGATGGGTGACCACTGTGGCTACAACAATGGGCTCAAACATAGGGACAGCTGCGAAACTGGCGCAGGACGTGGTCTGCCTTATGTTGGGCATTGGGTCTGTGTTCATGGGAACCAACTTAACCGCACCCGACAACAACAGCAATCTTGCGAGAAGAATAACACAGAGCACTACTAGCAAAAGATGATACTGAGGAGGATGAGAGCATCCATGAGGACCCACGGGGCCTGAGCAAAAATGAAACAGGGATCTGATAAATAGATGGATAATTGTAGAGACAACCATCGGTTGACAAAAATGGCCAGCTTCAGTAGTTCTCCACTACGAGTAGTAGTAAAGTGAGGTATGAACTCAAAAATCTAAAGATAGTACAGTTTTCCATGGCTGAGGGGGAAGGGTAATATATTAAGCATCCAGTCATCTTACTGGCATTGGCTGCTGATTGAGCTAATTTGATTAAAACCATCAGTGAGGGTTACAATAAACAGAAAATAAAACAATTCCATAATGAAGAAAGGTCCATTAAAACAATAAAGAGAAAATATTATAAAGCATGCTTAGATCAAACCTATTAAATATCAACAATTAAGAAATAAGGGTGTAAAATTTTAGCAGCTGGAATGTATTCTTGTTTTATGCATCTTGGAAGCTATTTGATTTTGAAAGTTGTCTGCTTCTGACAACTAAGGTTTTTCAGTCTGAGTTTCAAATCTTCATTTGGTTAACAAAACCTTGATAGATGTTTAGCTTTCTTTAGCTGTGATAAATGAATGTAGCAGTCCATCCCTTCTAGTTTTGCTGCACAAAGGTCCATTAAGAGATCTAGAGAAAGCCTCTTCTAGAAAATATGTAAGGTCAGCAGTCCGAGCCCACCAGTCTGTCCATGGAAGAAAGATGAGACTGTCTGCTCCTGTTAAGATTCAAACTCTCAGAAACCCAAAGGCAGCCCTCGCCTCCACTATAGGGCTGCTGCGTCAGAATCAATCAGAAGTTGACAGCAGGGATCGAGTATTAAAATGGGGGCAACAATCGTTTGGGAAGCAGCCTGTTTAGCAGTTGCATTAATAAATGTATTTCCTTTCAACTTTTCAGGGTGCCCCACACTAGGGGTGCAGGATAGACGCAGGCCTTGGCAGGCCAGGAAAAGAAAGGCCACAGCCACACCTTGGGAAAACACCACCAACCTCTGCCAACCACACCCACGGTCCTGCTGGGGCCCAGGGTGGCAGCAGTCTGTAAGAGAAAGGTCTGGAAGAACCAGGGACATCAGAATGCCCATTAGCAGACAGCTACAAGCCCACCCCACCCCAACCCATGAATAGAAGGTGGACCAATTGCTAATCTATGCTTTAGTACCCCACACTGTTCCACTTGCCAAGCTCAAACTAAAAAATACACATTTCAAGAGAGTGACTGTAAAACATTAAACCAATTGCAGGAGCCCTGGTGGTAGAGGGGCTTCCACTGTTAGGCTGCTATCCACAAGGTTACCAGTTCAAACCCACCAGCTGCTCCATGGGAGCAGCCTTCTCTCATCCAGCCTGGTAAACCCACAAGAGCCTTCTATTCTGTCGTATAGGACCGCTACATGTCAGAATTCACTCCATGCCAGGAAGACTGGTTTTGTATTGTTTCTGAACCCTGGACCCTATGGACAACTTTTTGGGCCACACACCATGAGAGTGATCCTTATGTGCACAGATCTTACATGATCACAAACACTAATAACATCCAGGGTAGTGCTGCCCAACGGGTGTGTGTGTGTGTGTGTGTGTGTGTGTGTGTGTGTGTGTGTGTAAGTGAGCCACAAATTCCAGGCACATATTCTCTAGTGGACACAAACAGGTGAAGTCTACGTCAATGATAAACTAAGCCTATCTAAACCAGTTGTGTGGTAGTTACGTGTTGGGCGGCGACCTGCATGTTCAGCAGTTTGAAACCTCGGCAGAAAGACTGGGCTCTCTGCTACCATGGAGACTGTGGACAGTCTCGGAAACCCAGAGGGAGTGGCTATGAGCATGCACTGCGTGTGGCAATGAGGCCCTTATTTAAAGGGCTGGCACTTTAACATGCTATATTTCTGAGAGGCAATAGACTAAGAGAGGCATCTGCCCAGACTAAGTCATCAAAGTCTAGTGTATCGTCCGCATTTACTGCTCATCACATTCACAAGGGTCGGTGATGGCAGGCGGCTGCAGCAGTGCGTGCGCACAAGGGCAGAGAGCGTGGCAACGGAAAGAGGTGGCCACAGTTCTGCTTATCCTTCTGATACTTAGTGGCGGTATGTGGGCCACTCACAGGAACCAGCTATTTGGCACCAGAATTTCTTCTCTTTTTTTAGCATCTTACTGGGAACTTGTACAACTCTATCACAAGTCATCCATTCATCCATTGAGTCAAGCGCATTTGTACATATGTGCCATCATTTTCAAAACATTTTCTTTCTACGTGAGACCTTGGGATCAGCTCCTCATTTTTCCCTCCCTCCTCTTCCCTTCCTCCCTCATAAACCCTTGATAATTTTTTTGGTTTTGTTTTTTGTTTTTTTTTTTGTTTTTTTTTACTTCACTGCCCTCTGGTGGTCGTGGGCGCTACCCAGTGCTGCTCCTGAGAGCCGCTGCTGGATTTGAACCGCCAAGCCCGTGGGCCACAGTCCCGCACTCAACCACTTAGGCCACGGGACTCAGCCCAATCCTTGATAATTTATAAAATTATGTCTTCCACTGACTGATGTCTCCCTGGGAGGGGGTTATATGTAGATCACTGTGATCAGTTCTCCCCTTCTCCCTTCACCTTCCCCCACCCTCCTGGGCACCAGAATTTCTGTATGTGGTTTCTACGACTATTGTTTTGGTATTTTAACATGATTACTCTATCATAATAGTATATTTTGAATATAGCTTTATATAGTGAAACCTGTAAGAGCCACTTTGATGATTTGATAGGGTACAATCTTGTCACTTTTCTACAATTGTACTCTGCCCCACAGGGTCAATATGAATCAGAATGTGTGTGATGGCTGTGGATTGGGGTCTGGCTGTCCAGAGTATCCAGTTGGAATCAGTCAGGGCCAAATTCCAATTCAGGTGTCCTAGACAAGCCCGGGCAGAACTGGCCCCATCTAACTTAGAGGCAGACTGTTCCATCTTCTTCCTGCAGAGGAGGGAATGGATTCGAACTGCTCATCTTTTATTTAGCAACAGAACACGTAACCACTGTGCCACAGGGCTTCTCCAGAGAGAGTAGAATGCTGCTATTACATACATTTCAGTAAATACATTGCTTACAGTTCAGGGAATTGTTTTACTGTGTTAGACTGCCAAGTAGTGGCAAAAAGAGAGAACTACAGTCACTGAAAAATGAAATATTTGATGCATTAAAAAAACATGGATTGCATCTAAGTTCCTGAACAAAATCATACCTGATATGAAGGAGGGGGTGGGCAGGGAATAGAGATCCAAAGCCCATCTGTAGACAATTGGACATCCCCTCACAGAAGGGTCTCAAGAGATGATCCAGTCAGGGTGCATTATAGCAGCCATGAAACACACAACTTTTCCTCTAGTTCCTTAATGCTTCCTTCCCACCCCCCACCCCCACTATCCTGACCTCAATTCTACCTTACAAATCGGATTAGACCAGAATGTGCAGACTGCTACAGATAAGAGTCGGAAACACAGGGAATCCAGGATTGATAAACCCCTCAGGGCCAACAATGAAAATAGAGATACCAGGAGGGTAAAGGGAAGATGGGGGGAGAAAGGGCTAATCGATCACAAGGATCATCATATAACCCTCTCCCAGGGAGACAAACAACAGAAAAATGAGTAAAGGACAACAGAGGGCAATGTAAGATATGAAAATAATATTCTATAACTTATCAAGGGTTCATGAGGAAGGGAAGGGGGAAATGAGCGGATATAAAGGGCTCAAGTAAAAAGAAAGTGCTTTGAAAATGATGATGCAGCATATGTACAAATGTGCTTGACAAAATAGGTGTTTTTATAGATTGTGATAAGAGATGTAAGAGCCCCCAATAACTCCATTGCCCTAAGATATGACTGCAACATACCAGCATGAAGTAGGGAACCAGGAGAGAGGTCTCAGGCACCAGTCCCAACCCCAACTGCATGGACACCTGCCCCTCCCCCCAGAAGAATTTACTTCAGAGGACAACAGTGAAGCTGCAGCTCAGGAAGAGGGACATGTCAGATCAGAGCACACAGGAGCAAATGAAGGGGAAGCAAGAGAGAGTGGAGCTCATCCTGGCCCACCAAGCCTTGGGGAAAATATCCCAGCTCAGAGCAGCCAGTGCACAGACAGGACCACATGGCTGGCCCCACTATAAGATATGACATCCCTCAAAGACCCATAGCCCTACAGGGGCAACACTGGAGACACAGTGTAGGAATTGCGCCTGTTCCGACCTCACCACACTGAGGAGAAATGTGAAGGGCGTGAAACAGAACAGTAAGGGGAGCCGAGCAAGGAAGTCCTCGAGAAGTACCAAAAATAGACTTTGGGGCCAAGGCGTGGCATCCCTTTAGACTTGACTGGAAAACACTCCTGAGGGTCAACAAACAGATCTTGAATTACTTATAGGCTTTTCTTTTTTGTCATTGATTTTGTTGTTGTTGTTATTGTTGTTGTTTTGTTTTCTTTTGTTGCTTTGATTTGCTCTGTCTTGTTTTTGTGCATATTATTATCTCTGGATAAACAATCTGGAGAAGAAAACAACAGACTGATGGTTCTGGGGGGACATAGGTGGGAGGAGATGGGGGAAAGGAAGTGGTGTTAACACACCCAGGGGCGGGCTGAGCCCCGGTGGCATAGTGGTTGTGCGCGGGACTGCGGCCCACTGGGACGGAGGTTCAATTCCAGCAGTGGGGCTGGGCCTCCTACTCCCACCACCGGAAAGCAGTGATGACCAAAAAAAAAAAAACAAACCCAGGGGCAAGGGAACAAGTGATCCAAAATTGGTGGTGAGAAGAGTGTGGGAGGCCTGGTAGGATTTAACCAAGAGTAATGTAACCAAGAAAAATAACTGAAATCCAAATGAAGGCTGAGCATGATAGTGAGACAAGAGGAAAGTAAAAGGAAATAGAGGAAAGAACTTGGAGACAAAGGGCATTTTTAGAAGTTTAAATACAGGCATGTACATATGTAAATATAATTATATATGAGGATGGGGAAATAAATCTATGTGCATATATTTATAGGTTTAGTATTAAAGTTGCAGATGGTCATTGGACCTCCACTTAGCATATCCCTCAATGTAAGAATACTTAAACAGACATTCCATTGATCTCTCCATCCCGACATGATCACCAAACACACACTGGGTGCATCAGTAAATGTGGTGAAGAAAGTTGATAGTGCCCGGCTATCAAAAGATATAGTGGCTGGGGACAAGCAGCCATCCAGCTCAGAAGCAACAAATCCCTATGGAAGAAGCACACCAGCCTGTGTGATCATGAGATGTTGAAGGGATCAGGTATCAGGCATCAAGAAACACAAATCACATCATTGTGAATGGGGGTGTGTGCAAATTGAGGATTGACCCAAAGCCCATCTTTAGACAACTGGACATCACCTTACAGAAGTGTCATGGGGAGGAGACAAGCCAGGGTGCAGTGTAGCAATGATGAAATATACAACTTTCCTCTAGTTCTTTAATGCTTCCCCCATCCACTGCCCCCCTTG
Source organism: Nesogale talazaci (assembly GCA_004026705.1). Classification (NCBI taxonomy): domain Eukaryota; kingdom Metazoa; phylum Chordata; class Mammalia; order Afrosoricida; family Tenrecidae; genus Nesogale; species Nesogale talazaci. The sequence continues at coordinate 657 of PVJH01032814.1, read as the reverse complement.
CTACCCCACCCCCCTCTACTATCATGATCCCCAATCTACCTTACAAATCCAGCTAGACCAGAGCATGTACATTGGCACAGACAGGAACTGGAAACACAGGGATTCTCGGACCGACGATCCCTTCAGGACCAGTGGTGAGAGTGGTGATACTGGGAGGGTGGAGGGGAGGTGGGTTAGCAAGGGGGAACTGGTTACAAGGATCTACATATAACCTCTTCTCTGGGGGATGGACAGCAGAAAAGTGGGTGAAGGGAGATGTCAGACAGTGTTGAGAGGTAAATTGAGGCAGAGTTCAGATAGAGTCGTGGAGCAAAGGGTGGCTATATTAAGGAAAAATTACCTCTTTTAGGAGGGTAAGGGAGAGCAGAGTGGGGGACAGAAGCATCTCGAGCTTCTGGGCAAGTCTTGCAACCTAGTGTAGGTTAGGGGAGTTGCGCCTGGTGCTGGGATGGTGGGAGATATATATATATATATATATATATATATATATGATTTGAGCTGAAGGCAGGTGGATTATAAAAAGGAAGAGAAGTTCCCAGTGCTATGATTTCTAGGAAACAGTGCTAGGAGAGGAAGACTGTGTCCTACCCAAGTTGGGGGGGAAGGAGAGGGGTGTCATCTTGTCCCTGGGAAACAATACCAGGGAGGTATGTTCTG
>PVJH01032813.1:0-22286 GCA_004026705.1 Nesogale talazaci | reverse complement strand
CCAGCACCCTGCACCTGGCAACCTGTGATCTCTCTGGGTCATCAGCATGTAGCGACATGAATCTTAAAAGGGATTTAAGGACTAGAATTGGACTTTCATTCTTGAGGTGGACTAGGTTGGGATGGCTTCTTGATATAAAATTACTTCTCTACAGTATGATTTAGCTGTACCTTATAGGTAGATGAGTGGGGCTGAGTTTGTTTCTGGACAACCAGACAAACCCAGTAAGAAAATAGAATTTTTTTTCTCCAATGTTACAGACTACAATAAAAAACTATTCTGGTGGCATAGTGGTTTGAGTGTGGGGCTGCAGCCCACAGGTTTGGCGGTTCAAATCCAGCAGCAGCTCCCCAGGAGCAAGACTGGGCCTCCCACTCCCACCAGAGGGCAGTGATGCCAAAACAAAACAAAACAAAAACTATAGGATTGACTGAATTGTCTGAATACATTTAATCAGGGCATATCTTCAAACTTAAAATAAGTTTTAAACTTATTTAAAGTTATATTTTTAAACCTAGATAGGAATATCTCTCAATTTTATTACATTTTTCCTATTTTAAGAAAAAGGAGAAAAAGAAGCAATCACAACCAAGAGCAACAACCAAGTCTAATTTCTTTTCTGTGTTCACAGGTAAAGAGTGAGCACTGAATTCCCAGAAAGTTAAGCCTGAAGACCATCCTTCATCTTTGATTATATGTCATATTCTCTTTTCTGATTCCTGCAACTAGGATTTTATCATTTGCCCACTGTCCACTTCTCTCATTCATCATGCTGAGTTTTATTTTGTTTACTTCTACTGATTTTAATTTGAAGTTTTCCTACAGGAAGTGGTATTTAATGGGAGGTAAGGCTTGCGACAGAAACCAATCCCACAAAACATGTGTCATGGATGACTCCCAAGCTAATTAGTCAACATCCATTTATAATTTTTAAAAAGTATCACATAAGTCTAAATGATTTCTTAGTCCAATTTGGAAACAACTTCATACATATAATCATAATAAAAATTAAACTTCTCCATGGTTTTTCTTGACCGAAATCATGTTGGCATTTTAATCGGTTTCATTGGTTTTGTTTTAGGTAGAGTGTTGTAAGTAACTTGTCCCCAAGGTTCGTTTTACTATAGGTGTTTCTTGGGTGGATTTCAATAACGACACGTGGAGTGGGGAGCTCTGGTGGCATGTGGGTAATGCCTGGGGCTTCCTGATCTGCATCATGATCAATTTGACACCATTAGCAGCTCTGCTGGCGAGAGAAGGGACTTTCCATTCCTATAAACAGCTGGTCTCAGGAAACCCAGGGGGAGTTGCTATAGGTCAGCATTGCCTATGGCAGTGAGAGAGAAAACAGTTAATGTTATCTCATTATTTATCAATTTGCTACTCAGAACTGAGACAAATATATAATTTACATTCTTTAAGCTAGCGATCACCCCTTCCAATCAAAGTCCTTTCAATGCTGCTTCTGTCGGTCATATTTATATTGCAGGAGAGTATTACAACCCAAGGTAGAATATTTGACAGTAGCCTACAAGGGCTCTTTGTTTTTTTAATTTTTAGGAATGATATTTTTGAATATGATTTAGTATGTTTTTAATTTCAAGGGTTACAGAAAAATAGACTGAAGAAATTGACAGAAGAGAACTTCTGAAGCTCTTCATCTCTGCAATGAAACGGTTATTCAGACCTCAGCATGAATGGGCTGTGCTAATAGGTTAAGGAAAAAACTTTGAATACAAATTAAGACAATGAGACTGAAGGGGACAAAGAAATAAATCTATATTACTTTTTTTAAACAATGCAAAAAATGAAAAAATGAGATAGAATGGTATTTGGAAAGGAATAGGGACCCAAGTAGATGGTGTTTTAGAATTGTCTTAAGATAGTTTAGGCTGTATTATGGTACCACACCAAAGAATCTCTTTAAAGCATTCCTCAGCAAAATTGTCGCTTGGAGGCCTTGGTCTCCTGACACAAGAGCGCAGGATCTCTAATCTCTCCAGATGCATGAACAATTGGGACCATAAAAACCCCTGCCTTGGAGTTGATGCTGACTCAGTGGGCCGAGAGGCCAAGGCAGAATCATCCCTGCGAGTGTCGGAGACTGTAACTCTACAAGAGTAGAGAATCCCATACAACTTGAGATGCATTCTATGATAAGACTTCACACAGAGTATGAGGGAAATGTAATTAATTGATAAAGAAAACTTACCACAAACACTTCGAAGCCTTTGACATGTCATTGTTAAAATGCTTTATTTTTGTTATTATTGCATAAGTTTAACATGCATAAGTTTAACAATTTCTAGAAGTGCAATTCACTGATATCAATGACATGCTCTAAGTGGGACAATCATCCTTATATTATTCTCATGTCTTTCCTCTCCTTTAACATGAACACATTGTTCTCTACATTTTCTGTTTAACCTTTTGCATCATCAATTTGACTTCATAGGATAATTCTTTAAAACACTCACAATGCTCTTACACAATTTCTCTGAAGAAAAAAATCTATCTGAAAACTCCTCTTCGAGTGGTAACTTGGCCATTGTACAACTCTGTTCTTTACTTATGAATTTGGCCACTATTAAGTAGGGAATCAGACCTATAAGATGGATCCTACAAATCAGACCAGATACTGCACAAAGCAGGCACATAGAAAAGGCATGTAGAAGGCACTATGTTTCACACTAGGTCTGAAAGTGATATATATTAATAACTAGGATTTTTTTGGAGTGGGGAGAGGAGGAGCAGTATATTTCCATTTAAAAAATTGAAACAGTCTCACTGGCACATAGAAATCATTTACATGATATACCTGGAAGGAAAGGTACTAACAAATTATGTTCTTGTATGGATTCAGTCAAAACTAAAATAATACATTTGATATATGGCTTTTTTTCTAATGCACATATTTATGTCAATATACTGGGCTATAAATCATTTAAACATTCTCTGGTTTTAAGCAAAAATATCATAAGTACTATCCTGCTATCTATTTACAGTTAATTATACTCCAAAATTAACTTCTAATTACTATTCTGAAATAGTATATATTGCCTTCCTTATAGAACAAATTAAAAGAAAACATAACAAGATTTTTATTTATATAATTTTATTAGCTTGTACAGAAAACAAGTAAGGTGTGAAATAAGCAAGACATAAGATAAAATGAGAGAATAAAATACATATTTTCAATGTTTTACACTTTGATTTTACTTTTTTCTTCATGTTTTTCTTTATCTTGTTACCAAATCCGTGAATTTGTCATATCTTCTTTCACATTTCAATTCTTGAACTTGATGCTGGTCTCAGAAAAATTAATTAGTATATGGCCATATCAATAGGAGCTAATTTTGGAAAGATTTAACCAAGTAGCTTTCCATCTTTCCTGAGAATGACATAATGTTTTAATTCACAATATAGTAGCAGTAAGAAAGAAGCTTTAGTAATCCTGAATAGCTATTCTTCTTATAAGTGATCAAGCAGTATACATCATTTGAATACTTTGTAAGAAGTGGTACAAAAGATACCATTTATATTTCTTTATATCAAATGTATAAATACTTAGTATTCCTTATTAATTTCCCACCTTTCATATGTATATAAAGTGATGAAAATACCAATGCAGAGGTTGGACAAACTTTTTTTAATTCTCAAGGGGACAACTTTGCTCTTTGTAGATTGAATAAAGTACTTTGAAGCAGATTTTATCAATGCAATACTCTATTTGATTTTTTGACTTCTTCCAAGGTAAATAATTGTGAATAACAAAAGTAAATAAAGAAATAAAGGAAGAAAAGGAAAGAAACATATACATACATATATGCATGCATTCATAATACATAATACAGCACAAAGGAATATAACAGCTAATTAGTCCACATAGCAGTACAGTGAGTTCAGTTCAACTCACTTCTATGGAACAGTGAATACACTGGAACTTCTAACTCATAGGGCTGCTGGGTCCAAGGTCAAGGAAGCAAACGGCTGAGTCTTCCTTCGGGCAATGCAGACAGAGTCTGCCTATAGGCAGCAAACAGTAGGGCAGGTCACCAACTCAGAAGTTCAATCAGCAGCTCAGGAGCTTAGCCAAGCTGGCAAGATGGGAAATAGAACTCAAGAAATACAGGACGAAAGGATCCACCAGTCTCAACCTCAAGGGATTTACATACCAGCAGCATGGAGAGGCATGTCTTGAAGAAACCTCAAGCTCTAGCAGCACGATCCATGGATTGGCTGTTCTACAGAACTCACAAGCTGAGGCAGAGGATTAGCTAAAGCAGCCACATGCTGATCTGATCACCAGAGAGTAAGAAAGAGAGGGGCAAGCTTGCTGAGCCATTTATCCTTTTGCTGTCAAATCCAAATGTGACCAATAATTCCAGGTTCCCATTGGCCAGGTTAGCACGATCAACCTACCTACCATACTGAGCAGACTCTGACACCTAGCAATCCAAGAAGACAGAGTCTTATTGTATAGGAGGAAAAGTAAAATTAAATCGAGGATAACAAATATTTTCTCTATTTATCATCATATTGCTTATTGGTCCAGTTTGGGGTATTTGTGTTTTCTTTATATTGAGCTATATTAAGCCTATAGTCTTCCATCTTCATCAGTACGTGCTTCAAGTTGCCATCACCTAAGACAAGCCAATCCAAGTTGCCAATGAATCATTTTTGAATTCTGATAAGTTAGGTACTATTATCTCCAGATTAACCACAGGGTGAATGAGCATAGAAACTTTATCTAACATGTCTAAGGTCATATTTTGAGTAGCAAAGCCAGGTTGAAATTCAATTCATTAAACTTCATAGCATATTCTTAAACCAAAGATATGTTCTCAATAACCTAACCTAATTATAATCAAAAAATAGAAAAGCATTGATCAATTTTACTTATGAATAATTTGAAATTTGGACATTGAATAAGTAAAATCAAAGAAAAACCCATGCATCTGAACAATGGTTTGGGGAAGAGTATTGGAAGTACCATGGACTGGCCAAAAAATAAACAGATCTGTCTTGGAAGAATAACATCCAGAATGCTCCTCAGAGGCTAGGATGTATTTTGGACCTTGTTGTCGGAAGAGATCACTATTGCTTGGAGAAAGACAGCATATTTGGCTAAGGGGAGGGGCACAGAAAAGGAAAGCCTGCAAGATGAATTGTCGCAGTAGCTCCAATGGGCTCAAACATTTGCATAATTGTGAGGATGCCCCTAGACTGCTCTGTGTTTCCTTCCATGGTACACTAGGCACTGTGAATTGTAACCGATTCAACAACATATAACACCCCCCACACACACCCCTTATGAATATCAATATACATATTCTATTTTTGTAAGTTAAAAAGGAAAATTTCATTGTAGATAAGGTCTTTGAAAGCTTATCTTTTCTCCTCAATTTATCATAATATTGTCCACGGGGCCAGCTGTGAGGGTTTTTGTTGTCTTCGTATTGAGCTGTCATTCATATTGAAAGCTGTCACACTTGATCTTCATCAGAGCTTCATGGCCTCTTGGCTTTCTGCAAGTAAGTTTTAGCAACTGCATTTTTAAATGTGGTTATCATGCTTATAAGGGAAATAATTTTGTTCTGATGTTTCTTTTTTTTCACCTAGAATTTTTGTAAAACATTTTCCCCTCTTATTTTGAAAACTTGATTACAAATTGGGTTTTTAAAATAAATTTCTAAATGTCAGTGATAATTTAAAAATATTGTTTAAATTGTGCTTCTTTCTCATTTGTACTCCTTACTTTCTTATAAGTATTACTTTATTATTTGTTATCTAGAATAGCATTCATAGTACTTGATATTGCTCTCTTATTCTTAGCTTTGACAAGAATGCATTTAATGTTAATTATCTTAAGAAATTATTCCTTTAAAAAAAGACATTATTTCTTAACTGCTCTGCTTATGATATAATTAGACTACTGAACCAATACTCTATAGAAAAAAATCTAAACATTATAGACAAGTGTATATATATATGTATGTATATATAATTTATGCCAAATACTTTCCCAACTTTAGACTATTAATCTGGACCCAGTTGCATTCAGTGTAGCATGTGACAAAGAACTATCTAATGGAAGTACAGAGTTTTTCTGCTTACAAGAAGGAGTAAAAGAAATCTTGGTCTCACACATACACACACAAAGCCAGATCATCTCATAAGGCCAGACTTGGGAAAGCAATCCCAAATTCTATCAATTCATATGCTCCACTGATCCCTGAACCTTGGATATATGAAACGAAGTCAAAGAAACTCATTTTTAAAAAATTTAAACTGACATTGGAGTTCCTGTTCAAAAAAAATAAAAAGTTTTCTGTTCATATCTGATTAGAATGACAAGATGCTACAACTAGAGGGAAAATATCCTGGGAGATATGAGGGAGAATCCACACAACTTCATATTTATCAAGTCTGGAATATTCTCTACAGCTACTCTAAATTGTAAGACTGTGGAAAATGGAGCATGTTTCAGGAGAAACGAAAATCAATCGCTACTGACCTCAAAATGACCCAGTTTTGGAAAGTAGCAGACAAGGCATTTAGAGAGGCTATTAATGTTAAAATGAAGTTGTTCAGAATGATGATGTCAAATGGAAATTTGGATCATCAAGCTCAGTAAAGCAGAGGGTAGGCTAAAGTGAGGAAAATCTTCAACAAGATAGATTGATGGTTGCTGGAACCAAGGGCTCAAATATAGCACTGCTTGTGAGAACAGCACAAAACCCAAGAGTATTTTGTTCGGTAGTAAGCATTTTGGATATTTATGAGTCAAAGCAGATTCCAGGGCACCTAAAACATTATTACTCAAACCAGTAGTGATTGTAAAGATTTGACTATATGTAGAATAACATGAAGGACTTTAAAAAGATCACGGAAAAAATACAGTATCTCATCTCTCCATTTTTCTAATAACTTTTTCAAATTCGTATAGTAGGTATAGGAGGAAAAGTGGAGGGAGCATAGGTAGCTATGGAATTGCAAAGTTACTAATAAAAAAGGAATGGGTCAATAAGGAAAGAACAAAGTAGGAATACTTTAATTGAATGACAATGGACATAGAAACAACATGAATAATGGTTAAAATAATGCAGCGGGAAACATTTAGAAATTTAAGTACTTATAATAAAAAAGAGCCCTGGTGAATAGCAGTTGTGCTTGGGCTGCAACCTTCATGGTCTATGGTTTGAGTCCACCAGTTCTTTCAAGGGAAGAAGTCTAGCCCTTCTACTGCCACAAACTGTTACCATCTTGAAAGCCACAGGGGGTCACTCTGAGTCAGCATTGTGCCCTTGGCAGGGAGTCTGGCTTGGGATAATAAAAAAGAAGAAAGTGCTCAAGTGGTTGGTGTGAATTTTCAGATAGAAACTGAAGAGGAAAAACATCCCCCAAGAAAGTAGAAGGAAGAAGTAATAAATATTTAAGAAATTAAATAAACATAGAGTGAAAAGGTAATAAAGCACCAAATGTAGTACAAAATTTGTTCCATGTGAAGTGACAAGGCTTTAGCTAGGTTGATAAATATATTTTTGATGAAGACAATACGATTGCCAGTACCTGTGTAGCTACAGTTGGATAGAATATTTTTTGCTGTTAGGTTCAGAGAAATATACTTTTATATTTAAGAAGAATTCTTATAAGTGTATGTAGTAAATGGACAATGAGTCATATCTGACCTCTTCCAGCTTCCTTATTATATGTCATGATACTGACCCATTGTTCCATGCCACTACTCATCTATGCTGGGCTCCATAATCCACTGCAATGTCAGAAAACTCACAGACAAAATGAAGACTAATTAAAAAGAGCCAATGCATGATTTAAAATAAAGAAAGGTATGTATTAGAGCTACAGGCTTACCCCATATTTCTTCAATCTCCATGCTGTGCAGATAATCTGAGAAAGCAGAGTATATTATGAATGTGGCAAGAGCATTGGAGAATGACTTATTTACAACCTGTGATAGACACGTGATGCGACTTTGCTTGCTGAAAGTGAGGAGGACTTGAAGCACTTGCTAATGAAGGTCAAGGGCTGTATTTTTCAGTATGGATTACAAGTCAATGTAAAGATAACCAAAATCCTCACAACTGGACCAATAGATAACCTCATGACAAATGGAGAAACGATCAAAGGATCAATCATTTCATTTTGTGTGGATCCACAGATACTGCTCATGGCAGCAGCAGTCAAGAAATCAAATGATGCATTGCATTGGTAAGTCTGTTGCATAAGACTTCTTTTAAGTGTTGATGCATAAGGAGGTTGCTTTGTGGAGTAATGTGTACCTGATTCAAGTCCTTGTAGCTTTAAGTTTTTTTCAAATGCATGTGAACATGGATTTTTCAATGCATGGACATTGGATAAGGAAGGGTACAGAAGATTCGATGCATTTCTAAGTACCATGGATTGCCAGAGAATAAACAAATATGTCTTGGTAAAAGTACAATTAGCGTGCTCTTTGGAAGTAAGGAATGACTAAGCTTTTGCATACTATGTTGGACATGTTGCCAGGAGAAGGACATCAGGCTTGAAGTGAAGGAGCACTGAAAAAGTGGAAGCTCCTCAAAGGGATAGATGGACCCCAAGGCTGCAACACGAGCTCAAGCATAGGTATGATTGTGAGAAAGACAGAGGACCGGGCAGTGTTTCATGCTGCTGTGTGTAGGGTTGCTATGGCTTGGAATTGACCTACCAGCAAAATAAACTAGGAATATTCCAAAATAGCCTAGTTGACTCTCACTGGGAGTAGAAAATGAAAAGAGGAATACCTCTGACCCCTATGTGTGCAAGATTAGGCATCTTGTCAGTGTCTTTGCTCCAGAGCCTCCAGTTTCAACAAGAGTCAGTATTCTCACAAGTAGATTCATCAACCTGCATGTTGACAGGCAAATGCATCATCGTGTGTGCCTCGGGCAATGAGCTCAACATGACAGCAGCGGGAAGGATGGCGTGAGGCCCGTGTTTTGTTCTGTTGTGCACAGCATCGTTATGAGCGAGAACCACCATGGCAGCGTATAGCCACAACAACCCCCTGTAGTATCATGTCATTGTGAGGTGCTCTTGAATGAGGTCTAATTCAGAGGAACCATCCTCAAATAGGTGTACTGAGCCCACAGTTGCAGCCACCACTTGCTAGGATGCAATAGTGTGGTGGTTTGCACGCTGCTCAGTGCTGGAAGGTAGGCCTCAAGTATTTTAGATACTAGCGGAACTACCCATGGCATTTCCATGGACCTTGTATACTAACGGATGTGTTTGTAAAACCTATTTCTGGACAGGAAAAAGTAGCAAGTGAAGACTGGAGAGCAGCAAAACCTTGTTTAATACAGTGCTGAAAGATGATCCTCACATCCATTGCATTTTCACAACACTAAATTGTGAAATTGAATGTCCGAGAATGTCTGAAATTGCATGTCTATAGAAATAAGAACTATATATATTTTGATTGTTCTGATCAAATATGTGTCTATATCTAATGTAATAACATCTGTATTTATTTTTATTGCCATCTCGTCAACTCCAAATCATAGTGATCATATATTTAATAGAACAAAATGCTGCCAGGTTCTGCATTTTCTCCAGGATTTGGGGTACCCTTTGGTCTACTGCCACAGCGACTGCATGCTGAATGCTCTCCAACCTTCTGATTTATCTTCCAGGAGTCTATTGAACTATATTTTCTAATTATCCATGTATTTGTTATTTATCTTTCAGTAATAGATTTCAGTTCTTTCTTGCTAGTCTGTCTTAATTTAAAGGCTCTTAGTTGAAACGTGTTCACCATGGTAACTGCTGATCTTTGAAATACTGGTGACCTGGCTTTCTGCATCATTTTTACTTGTGAAACAGTATACACCATCTAATCCAACAGCAAGCTAGAGTGGTAGAAGATCTGTACATATGAGGGGTCTCCCCCCAAAAAAACTGGAGAAAAGTTTCACTGGGCAGAGATTTTTCCCACTAGTGAAGCATCAAGCAAGTCCTTCTGAGTTAGTGCACCCAGTGGTATCGCCTGGGAAAGTTCTCTCTGGTCACAGGTAATTTTTGTGTCAAAGCAAATTTGCTCAAACCTCATTTTTTTGTGATAATCATTTTAAGAGAATGGTATCTGGCAATGAAATTTTGTTCCCTGCTTGGGAAAAAATGCCACAGAAGCTTTTGCAATGTTGAACACAGCTTTAAAGGACAGTGTTATGGGAAAAACTCGAGTGTACGAGTGTTTTTCTTGTTTCAAAAATTGGTCGTCTACCTGATTCTGGATATCTATCAACTTCCTGAACAGATGAGAATACTGACAAAAATTCATGCCCTTGAATTCATGCCCTTGAAGACCAACAATGGACCATGGAAGAGATAAGGAAGTGATTTGTATTATCCTGGAGCTTGGTTTAGCAAAGTTTAATAGATTTGGGAATGAGAGAGTAACTGAAATTTGTGCCTCAGGTTCTGACAGACCTGCAAAAAGAGTGTCAACTGGAAGCACACAGTGCTTTGAAAGAACAGCTCTGGAATAAAGACCTCGCCCACTTGTGCGTGGGGAGGGGGGAAAGAAGAAAGAACTGTTCCAAGAGACACAGACTTATTTTTCCAAGGTGATTACTAGTGATGAGACATGGTGCTTTTCTTTTGACCCTGAAAATAAACATCAATCAAGCCAGTGGTAGCCAATGGAAGAAGCCATTGACACCTTGTCCACCTCCACCCCCCCAAATCATCAAATGAAATCAAATATCAGGATGCTGCTCATTTGATTTTTTAATGTGAGGCGTTAGTATATTTGGAGTTTGTTTCACCATGTCACACTATGAATCAAGCTTTCTATTTAGAGGTTATGAAAAGAATGCATGAAAGTGTACAACAGAGAAGGCCTGATTTGTGGCAGACAGGGGATTGGTTTGACCAATGTCATTGCACATGCTCACACAGTCATCTCAGTGCACCAGTTTTGGGTAAGAAACAGCATTCTTCTCTTTTGCCCCACACACCTTACTCCCTTGACTCAATCTGTGTGACTTCTTTTTGTTTCTGCAAATGAAGAAAAACATGAAAGGACAGCAATTTGACAACATAGAAGAGATGAAGAAAAAAACAAAAATGAGGGAGGTACCGTGAACCATCCAGATAGATAAGTGTGAAAAATGTTTCTAAGAATGGAAATACAGAATTTACAAATATTTTAAGTATAATTGAGAGCACTTTGAAGGTTGTTTGTAAAACAAACAAATAAATAAATAACTACATAAATCCCATTTTGGGGAGGTACCCCTTCATATATATACATATATGAAACTGAGAACTTGTATGGAAATGTAATGGCTTAATCTCTACCCTCTTGACTCTGGGACTTGGAAGACTGCCTTTAGTATTCAGAGGAAGTTCTCTACAATTCCAAGAGAAGGTTCAAGCCAGAAATACGTTCTACAGGGAGAGGTTTCTCCACAACTGCTCTTAATTAAGATGCTAATATAAGTCTGTCTCCTTCAGGTGCCTGGCCTTCCCAACTCAGCTAAAATATACTGCTATATCTTAAATGCCTGATTCTTATCGTGAATGTTCTCCTAAAGAACTCAGCATATTCCGGATTCACACTTTGCCCATTCTATTATGTATGTGTCTGATGGATGCTTGCACATCACGCTGCTATAAGAGCTCACTGTTGAATAAAATTGCTCTCTAATTCTGACATAGGAGATGGGATCTCTGTGCCTGTCTTCTTCTTTTCTTTTTTCATCATTGCAAACACAACTCCTAAGGACCAGTTAGTCTATGGGGCTGGATCCCACATACATATTTATCTAACAGATAGTCATGTATAGATATAGCTATCTCTAAATGGTAGTATTACAAAGGAGAACCTTTTTTAATCATTATTTTTAATATCAATTCAATGTCTGTCTCAAATTCATATAGAATAAATATCTCTTCCATCAATCTCCTTTATCTTCAGCTTTACAAAATAGACAAACATTGTTGAACATTACCTTTAGACTTCTTTCCACACACAACTTCATTTTCTATTAAATGCACAGATTTTAATTTATTTTTATTATAATGAGAAATAATAACTCTCTACAGAAAGGATTTAGTTGTGGTCAACAACGAAAAAATGTAGGCATTGGGATAGGTGGTTTTTTTTTGTCAACCTAGCCAATAGGAACAGATGGTATTACTAAGGTCACCATTTGATTGGAGGTCAAAGAGATAAATGGCTCTATAAGCCATGCCTCTCTCACTCTTGCTCTCTGGTAATCAGACAAGCCTGCAGCTGCTTTAGCTAGTTCTCTGTCTTCTGGTAAGCTACAGTACCTGTGAGAAACCCAATCCATGGAGCATGCTGCTAGAGCATAAGGTCCATTGAGACGAGCTTCACCATGATGCTGGTGTGTACATTGCTTGAACTTGAGTCTGGTGGATTCTGTTGTCTTGCATTGCTTGGGTTCATTATCCCAACCAGGCCTTCTTAACTAAGCTCTGAGCTTCTGACTATGGTGAGCTACCTGTGGGCAGACAGCCTGCATTGCCCGAAGGAAAACTCAGCTGTTTGCTTCCTTGACCTCGGACCCAGCAGCCCTGGTAAGTTAAACGGAGCCCTCTGCTCTGTGGACTAATTAGCTGTTATAGCTCTTCATGTTATAGAAACCTACCTATCATGATAAGTGTCCTATTCTGTGTCTGTAGGGAACCCTGTCTAACACAGGCATGTTAAGTAAAAATAGATTTAATTCATTGATACTTGTGCTTGAAATTGTTGGAAAAACTAGAATATCATGCTTCAGAACTTCATGCCAGAACAATGTCAAATACCAACGTGTTCTATCCAACATATTCAGGAAGTTACAGCTTCACATGTTGGCTCCACTGTTGCACCAACTAAACCAGGACTAGACTTGACTCCTCAACTCACAATCCCTCTGTACCATTAAAATGCCCTAGATCTGCTGCCTCTTTTACTAAACTCAGTTTCTAATTCAAATCTGGCACAAGGTGTATGGCCCTGGAATTCTACATCAAGAAAATGTAGGAAATGGAGTTGTGTCTGAGAGTTTTCAGATCTCTACTATCTGGAAAGGCATGCAATAAGAGACAAGCTCTTGGTCATTGAGTTGATTTTGACAAGGTAGAACTGCTGCTGTGGGTTTCCAAGATGCTAACTCTCTGGAAGTAGAAAGTGCAACCGTTCTCCTTCAGGAGTGTTGAACGGCCAAGCTGGAAGTTAGCAGTCCAACGTTTAACCTTTTGTCCACCTGGGCTATTTTAGATGTAGAAAGAACATTTTAATCGGGCTCAGTTGCTGTTTAAACATGTCAATACTATCTGTATTTTCATCTGCTGTCATTTCATTGATGATAGTCGCCATTTACATTTTCCACTTGCATCTAAATGCACAACCTTACACTTTGCAAACATGGGAATGGTCATTCTTAGTTGAAACTTCTACTCATAAGTCTATTCTCCTATAGGTATTTGTTTAATTGGAAGGCATTTTATGCTGAGTGGCTGTTAGAGAATGCTGGTGGGAAGTCTTGGTGGAAAAGTGGTTATGCATTGGACTGTAATCCACCTGGTCAGCAGATCAAAACTGCCAGCAGCTCAAGAGAGAAAGACGGACTGTCTATTCCTACAAACATGCGCAGTCTCATAGACCCATGTGTGGTCTCTATGAGTCATCATTGACTGTATGGTAGTGAGTTTTTGTTTGTTTTAATTCAATTGATGAAATAGTGTCAAACGGTCTTGTTTGATAAATTGGAAAATAATTGAAATTACTTCCCTTTCTCCTTCTTCTTCCCCTTCTTTCTTTTAATTCTCTCCCATTTTCTTTGATTTTCTCCCTCATTTGCATTCTTTAGTAACTGCTGATAGGCCTTTATGAACCACAGTTTTGGTAGGAAAGAAGAACCTAACAAAATAGGACTGCTGCGATTCCAACCTAAGAACAACTTCACGGAAGGGGCCGGGCCCGGCACGGTTTCATTCTGGGGTGCATAAGGTCACCACGGGTCAGAACTGACTTAATGGTACCTCATGACGGCAACACAATTTTGTTTTTCTGAGATTTGGCCCACGTGGGAGCAAAGATTAAATGAGTATTTAAAATGGAGATTCAAGTTACAGATAAGTGAAGTATGATCTAGCTATCAGTCAGCATCCTGTCAGCAAGAAATTCCAAGTCAATTAATTCACTACAGTGATTTTAATATGGAGAAGTAGTCACAAAGATATTATAAATGATGGTAGGGCAGGAAGAGGTCTCTGAGTGAATCAGTGATTATCCCATCAGGGAGCTTCTCTTAAACTTACAGGAAGAGGGATTCATGTAGCAAAAGTATTTGTAAGAGCTGGTAATTGGGGCAATCTGGTGTGAGCTGACATCAAATCTCAGACACCTTGTGTTAAATCACTCAAGAGCAGGAAGAAAGAGAAGAGACATCCCAGCTCTCCCTTCCTCCCACCTTCCAAACATCCACCTATAGGAATTGGGTAAACCAAATGGAAAAGTTTGATAAAGGAATCTGAGAAACATAATTAGTTTGGAGTGACTCCTTTGCAACTGACCAACACAGATTATTAGGCAAAAGCAACCCAGGAGTGGCAATTAAATTGAGACCGTCAGTTTGTAACTTAAATTTATCTAGAAAAGGAACGTTGAGATGGCTGTCTCAGATGGCTGTTGTCACTGGTGTTGTCTAGTTGGTTCCACCTCATCATGGCCAGGTTCTAAGTCGTAGGGACCATGCGTGCAACAGAACAAAACATCGAGTGATCCAGAGTCAGCCTCACCATTCTTACATCGCAGCCCATTCTTGCCGCCACAGAGTCTACCTGTCTCATCTAGGCCCTTCCTCTTTTTCACTGTTCCTCCACTTCACCAAACAGGCTGTCCTCCAGGAACCAGTTTCCATTGACAACATGTCCAAAGTACATGAAATGAACTCTCACCATCTTTGCCTCTATGCAGCTTTGTAGCTATAGTTCTTGCAAAGCAGATTTTGTTCTTTTGGAAATCTGTGCACTTTCAATATTCTCCACCTAAACCAGAGTTCAAATGCATCATTTTTTCTTTGATGTTTCTTATTCCATGCCTACTACTCACACGCCTATGAGGTGACTGAAAGTGGCATGGCTTGGGCCCCATGTACCTCCGTCCTCTGAGTGATATCCTTGTATCCCAACACTTTAGAGAAGTCTCAAGCAGCAGATTTAGAGGGATAGAAAGCACAGCATATTTAGAATTTTGAGTATTTTTCTCTTTTCAAATCTCATTCCAGAGAGTAAAATATTACCTTGAATTAGAAGTCAAGAAGTAGAATAGATTAACTTGCCTGCCAATGCCAACATGTACAATATCCCAGAATGGTGGGCAGCACAGATGGTTTCTTATCAGCCTCTAAACATTAAAGGGAAAAAAAGGAGGAAGATGAAGCAGAGAGGGAGAAAAGGAAAATGAGTCTTTTCTCAAATTCAGTAGAAGTAAATGGAAATTAACCTCTAGATGTATGTAGTACATATTTTAACCTCTTTTCACTGATTTATTATACTCTATTCCACATGATGCTTAATGTTTCTTTCTCAAGGACATCTAATTACTCTGATTGTTACATTCCTGTGAGTTTCTCAGGGAATAAATAAAGGCTAATTAAAATGTGCTTACTTATTCTATGAATTTTGCTACACTTCTTGTTTACATGCCATGACAAAATGGTAAAGGAAAATAGGAGAAAGTATTTCCATGACAAATAGCAAATCTCAGGCTGAGCCCTGGTGGCGTAAGTGGCTGAGTACGGGACTGCAGTCTATGGGCTTGGCGGTTCAAATCCAGCAGCGGCTCTCAGGAGCAGCGCTGGGCAGCGCCCACGCCCACCAGAGGGCAGTGATGCCGACCCCCAAAAGAAAAAAAAAGGAACAAATAGCAAATCTCATCAGAGATTACAACGTTGATGCAGAGTGTTTTTTAATGCACACTTACCTGATAGCTCTTCAAATAAAATAAAATAAGATTTTAATAGTTTATTTTAATTGTATGCTTTCTGTTGTGCTGAGTATATACACAACAGAACATATTCCAACTCAACCATTTATAGATATATATTTCACTGAAATTTATTGCATTCTTCAGGTTGTACAAACATTCTTACTCACTTTTCTGAATTACCCCTTAACTATTAAAATAATATCACTGGTGCCTATTCCCTATCTATTTTTTCATGTTATTGTAAATTTGGTCCCATACAGATACATCTTCAAAGAGCATAATAGTTCATTACTTAATAGATACAATACAGTACTATTCCATTTAAGAAGATGCCAGGTGATACAGTGGCTTACGGCTTATCTCAGAGCAATACTTTCAAAAGTTCATCCATCCTCCATGACTCTAGAAATTCTGGATTCTAGGAGAATTGAAATTCAGTTCCAAATTCCTTCCCTGTTTTTGATCATGATTATTTTAAATAATCTCGATTTTACTGTCTGTAAATGACATCTGGGTACCATCCAGCTTGGTCTCGAAAAAGAGGCCATTTTTCATGGAGGAAATTAGAACCACATTTTATTTCCTCATCCTATTCCTGATTTATTTTCTTCCTCTGTTGTCCTGCCTGAGTAAATAGACATCGAATGCTGCATTTTGAATGCTTGCTAGTTGTTGAAACATCAGACACTACATGATGATATGCAGGGTTGTGGAGCAGAGTACTGAACATGCTATTTACTCACTTACCTGGAATGTGCCATGAAATCATGACCTAACCCACCAAACCAAGGAGCCCACTCCCATGATGTTTGGTTGTGCATAGGCACCTTCAGCACTTACTGTTGCTTTGTAAATATATCTGTCACTTAACTTTTTTCAATTTAGCATTTCATAGATGCATGCCTTTTTGATAGAAACCATATTTATTTTATACTAAAACTACAAAAAATTCCTTCATCAATGTACTGTTTCCATCACAGTAAATAAAAACTCTGAACTCCATAAGCAATACAGTTCCTTTCCTCCCTCCCTTCTACTGCTGGAAGCCATTAATCAATTTTGATTACTATGCATGTGCCTATTCTTGTCTTTTATAAAAGTTTTTGTCCCTCACCAATTTACTTCACTCAGTTTATGTCCTCTAGTTTTATCCATAGTGTAGAATGTATAGTGATTTCATTTCTCTTTTTTGACTGAGTAGCATTCCATTGAATCTACCCATCACAATTTATTTATCTTTCATCCACTGATAGGCATTTAGCATCTAGCAATCATTCATGAGTTACAGAACTTGGATGCAAGTCATGGAATTAGGAATGTTAGTGATGTGTCCATGTGTGGCTAGAGGATGTGATTGCTGTGCTTATTTCAAAATTGAGTCATTGTATTGCCTTTCATTAGCACAAAAATGTTTATGAATTCCTTCCCTTTTATTAGCCCTAATGCCAAAGTGTGAGTGACTTAATCAGACTCTATGAAAGTGTTCAGCAGACTCCCCAAGCACTTGAATGTGTTGGCAAAAACCTTTCTTTTCATGAGCAATATTCTTGTTGGATGCTCAAAGCACAAGGCAATCAGCACATCTCCAAGGGACTCCATCAAAGTCATTTACTTGCCCTTTCTCCTCAAAAGGAGAGAGCTGTAAGAAAGCACTTAGCCTGTTCTCCCACAAGGAAAAGGGAGCATTTATCTTGATGTCACTTTTATCAGCCTTAAAAAAATATCAGAATATGGTTGAATTGGACATTGTTCCCATCAACACTGAATCTAGCTAGAAATTTTACCTTGACTGGAAAAATCTATATGACAATAGACATAAATTCGACACCACAAATTGAGTCTACTTGGTACAGAAAATAGAGCATATGATTTTTTGGATTAGGGAAAAGGTATTCCACAATGTGTGGGGCCGGTGTTAGTAGGGATATATAAAAATGAGTACTCAAGCATTACAGGGAACAGTGTAAACTGGAAGAGAATTTTGCTAAATGCAACAACATAAGAACAAAGAAAACATATATAGAGATCTATAAAAAGCATTAGGATGTTTATTCAGAAAGGTAGTTCTAAGGAAATATCAAAAAAGCAAAACCAGGGCTGAGCCTGGTGGCATAGTGGTTGTGCGAGGGACTGCGGCCCACTGGGATGGAGGTTCAATTCCAGCTCCACAGAGCAAAGGCTGGGCCTCCTACTCCCACCACCTGAGGGCAGTGATGCCCCCCCCCCAAAAAAAAGCAAAACCAAATTCACAATGAATAACCAGGAAGAGAAGACCAGGGTGCATGATATATATATCCATTTTAGTGATATTGTGGTTTTCGTTATTTTTGTACACTGATGTATAGCAAATATTAATTAAAATGCAAACAACTTAATGGTGCAACTTGGTGAATTTTAGATATATACTCATGTTATCACCAAATATATCAAGATAAAGAACTCCTTTTCACTATAAAGCCTCCCTACTTCCTCCTGCCAATCAATAACCCATCCTCAGAAATAAACTATTGCTCTGATTTTCATTACCAGTGATTAATTCTGTGTGTTCTTGAATTTAATATAAATTTATCACTTGGGTATTCATTTTCAATCTCCACATTAACTTTCTAAAGTTCCATTTTAAAAACTGTTTGACTGCATTCGATCGTTTTGAAAATGTTATCAAGTTGCTAAGTATATCAGAATTTACTTATATATGCTACACTTTATGAAAGTTTGCATTATTTCAAGGTTGGGACATGCAGTTATTTTTAATAGATTAAACACTTTACAACTTCAGTTCCCAGAAATAGATTAATCTTACTTTTTCACATAATATATTTTTATTCAATTCATGATAGGTATCTCTGAAAACTCTACCTGAAAATGGTTAGAAATCCTAGCTAAATGCATAATTGACTGCAACTCATAACCAAAATAATAAAAACCTTATATGCTCAGATTAAAATAAGTGAAAATATTACACAGGCAAAAACTATCTAAATGAGAGCATGGTTGGGATGTGTAAGAGATCTTATTCAGCTAATATTTACATATATTAATATGAAACTTAAAAATATATTTAAAATTTTAACATTTCTTGAAATAAATATATCTATAAGAAAACTCAACAGTTTAAACAGTATCTCAAGGATTTTGACAAATGTATACATTGATATAATCATCTATCCAATCAAGATATAACACATTTGCTTGAATTCCAAAAATTCTTTCATTCATCTTTATGACAAATTCCACACCTCCACTATGGAATTCAGATAAACTCTGCTTATCAGTTTTTACTGTTTCAGAAATTTCAGTCAATATCTGGAATAGTGTTTAGTGCTTAGTGTTTTTGAGATTCATCCTTGTTGTCACTTGTCTTGACAATCCTTCATTGTTGTTGTTGAGCAGTATTCCTCTTCAGTAAACATGGAAGTCATCTATCTGCGTAAGAATATGTCACTTAGAAATATTAGTTTTAGAATTTGTTGCTAGGCTCTTAGTATTATTTATTATAATTTATTATTATAAATAATTGTAATAAATTATTATTAATTATAATTTACTTACCAGTATATGGTCACATGATGGGATTTGAATATACACTTATAATTTTGAGTAATTCTCTTCATTCAGCCTCTTTTTTCACTTACTCTGTGGTCACATATATCTTCTTTTTAGAGGGTTAAAATCTTTTCGCCAATTTTTAAATTGGATATTCTCTTTCCCCAATTCACTTGAAGCTTCCTGTGTTTTTAACTTTTATCTTTAATATTGTTTGTGAATCAAGGGAAGGTCTTATATCAATTGTGAATGAATATTTTTAATCAGGTAGGTGGCAATAGAAAATAATTTCTCCCTATTGATATAGGAGCCCCCGTGGCCTAGTCATCCAAGCGTTGGGTAGCAATATGCCAGGTCGACAATTCAAGACCACCAGCCGCTTCGCAGGACTAAGACTGTGCTCTTTACGCCCATAGTCTCCCAACCCCCTGGGGACTGTTCTGCCCTGTCGGACAGAGCTGCTATGAATTCGCATGGCCTCCACGGCAGTGGGGTGGAATACAGCTGCCCTGTTTCCTAGTG
This sequence comes from Nesogale talazaci, assembly GCA_004026705.1. Taxonomy (NCBI): domain Eukaryota; kingdom Metazoa; phylum Chordata; class Mammalia; order Afrosoricida; family Tenrecidae; genus Nesogale; species Nesogale talazaci. Next base: position 2,227 of record PVJH01032813.1, on the reverse strand, counting down.
GAGGGTGGCGTGCTGCTCTGACGCTGACCAGGTTTCAGTGCAGCACCCAGTCTGAGGAGGGATGAGCTGGTGATTCGCTTCTACCAGTCAGCAAATGAAGACTCTATGCCCCCCCCCCGGGCCCCAGAGCATGGAGCCCTCATGCATCAAGGGCTACTGGATGACAGTTGAGCAAAGCGATTATTATTATCATTCAATTAGACATATCATACTTCCTAATTTTCCCATATACGAAGATGTGCGCAGTATTTCTAGCGCTCCACATGCTAGAAAATTAAGCAGCAGTAATGACCTCACCATTTCTCACAATTGCTGTGCCTGGAGAACAGGCCAAGATGGCTATTTGTGTTTTTATGTCAGCTAGTAAATTTTATTTCTCTGAGGGTGACTGGGACATATAACCTCATGTCTCGGTTGGTAAAGATTTTCAGTGCTGTTTTAGAAATTGTGCAAAGGTCTGATTTTTATTAGGAACATTGATCTGGGATCTTAAAGGTGAACCAAGTAAAAACTTTACTGTGCTTCCTAAGGATCTCCAACAATGAACCACACCGAAGACAGTTTATTTGTTTTCTGAGTCAGTCTCCCTGGATTTGCACTTGTGACCTCTGTGAATCTGTGCATTTAGAGCATTCACTTAAAAGTAGGAAGCACTCCATTTCCACTCTGAAGTCACATATTTTATTTCAAATTTCAAATTTCAAATTGTGTTTTAAGGAAAGTATTTTTTTAAATGCAGCTCCATTCTGCCATTGTGTTTAAAGGTTGTGCTACCAAGCAGGTAGCAGTGGGGAATGGCCTGGCGATGGTCTGTGCTGCCACTGACCTCAGCTGGAGAGCATGTGAAGGACCTTCCCATCTTGGCATCTAGCCACAAGCACTCAACCGTCCTCCCTCACTTCGTCTCATTCCTTACAAAACAAAGACTGGATGTGCAGAAATTCACAAATAATGGCAGTCAGTTCTTGATTTCATAGCCTCCTTTCCTAAACCAATTAAAATGAATAAAAATAATACATATAAAAAGGGTTTCGAGGTATAGGAATTGCCACAGCCCCATCCAATAAACTGAAGGATGGAAATTACAAAAAAACAAAACAAACTGGATCACAATGTCGGAAAGAGAATTAGTGGAGATGGGATCGCACCTGTGGGACAGGCTGTCGGGTGTCATGATAGTGGTGTCACTCATTCTAGCTGAGATATTAGGCTGGGCTGTCAAGAGATGGTAGGAAAGAGAAAGATATCCTGTGGGACTTATTCTTCCACCAAAAAGAAGGCAAACGGGATAACCCACTGCCTATTCCTATTCATAGTGACACTACCGAACAGAATAGAACTGTGTCTGAGAGTTTGGAAGAAGGTAGATGCCTCATTATTCCCCTGCAGAGAAATTGATGGATTTTACTACTAAATTTGAGGTTAGAAATCCAATACTTAATCCACTGCATCACTAGGGCTACTAGAGAGAAGATGCTAATTGTATAGGCTCCTTGGCCAAGTTACTTGATTTTGTCTGACTTGATTTCTGTTCTTTAAGAAAAGTCTGAATTGATAACAAGTTGAACACTGTAGCTTTTGACCAAAGTTACATGAACAAAGAAAAAGGCGTATGCAGAGAAATGTGCATCCATCAGAAGAGTGGAGTGACATTCTGGACATAGCTAGCACTATTTTCAGCTTCTTCTCTATAGTTCACAGTCAAATGAAGGACTAAACAAGGTACACAAATCAGCAGTGCTTTCACCAAAAAGTTAATTCCTAAAAGAGAATTCAATTTGGTCATGGTACCTATGAAAATATGAAAAATTTAACAAGCTACTTGGAGCACATATACTACGTCTTCTGTGACCAGTCTGGGGAAAATTCTAATTTTAAAAGGGTTTATGTGATTAGATCAGAGCTGCCCAGATAATCTCCCTATTTAAAGTCAACTGCTTTTTTACCTTAATTATATCTACAACATTTGCCATATACTATATCCTTGTCACAGGAATAAAACTCTTTTAATCCCAAATCACAGAAAATATTAACAGGAGGAGGGCATCCTAGAATTCTACTACTATATAGCTACAGAAAATCTGGTTTATTAAAAACATTCAATATCTTCAACTGTCATATACTTATTACATATTATTATGCTTTGTGATATACATAATTTCCTGTAGAAAACATTAAAATATTACATTAATAAATGTTTATTTAATAAAACACTAAAACATTAAAA
>PVJH01032812.1:0-22262 GCA_004026705.1 Nesogale talazaci | reverse complement strand
TCTTCAGAGAGAGAAAGCAACCACTGCTCTGGCCTCTTTAGCACCTACTCCCTGCCAACCTTCTTCCTCCTCCAGTCTCTTCGGTTCTCAGCAGTGCGGTCAATTCCCTTACATTTAGCAAATGGTGTTACCCTTTCCCTAGAACCTTCTTGCGGCTCACCCTCTAGAATGAAATCAGAGTCCTTCCCATGGCCCACAGAATTCTGCCCTTTAAAAAACATGAGTAGCCGATGTCAGGGGCTCAGGCAGAAAGCAAATGTTTTGAGAATGAGGCTGCCAGCGGGTGTCCACAGGTGCTTGACAATGTTTGGATTGTGCTCAGCGTTGTACGAGCCCCCGGTAAAATGATTTATGAAAACAATGTTGTGCCCTTGAGTCAAGCCCAACACGCAGCAACCGTACAGGGCAGAGTAGAACTCCCGCTGTGGGTTTCCTGGATGGAAAATCTTTGTAGGAGGAAACCGCCTCGTCTCATCTCTCTCTCTCTCAAAAAGTGCCTGGTGGATTCCAACAGTTGACCTTGCAGTTAGTAGCTCAACCCAACTCCACCAGAACTCCTTCCGGGGCCCACAGAGCGCTCAAGAAATACTTAAACACTTCATCAAGTTGATTCTGACTGATGATCACCCTTGGAGGGAAGAGTAGAGCAGCCCCTGTGGGCTCCCAAGGCTCTAAACCTTCTCTTCTCCCACCAAACAAAACGGCTGGTGGGTGGGAACCACTGACCTTGTGGGTGACCCGCTATGTCCCAGGGCTCCTGTTTCTCGTACTTGCCGGCCAGCCACCAAAGTCTTGCCCATCTGCTTTTTGAAAACCCGCCATTGAAAATACTTCTGAGGCACAGTTTTACTCTGACACCGTTTTACCCTGGTGTCTTTGGATTGGGCTTGGCGGAAACCAGTTTAAGATTAGGGTTATGTTGGTTTTGTCTCCTCGCCCGCAAGGCTCTCCCTACCCCCGATGGGCAGGGTCCCTCTCCAACTTCGTTTCTTTGCATTGTCCCATTGTCTACTCTGCCCCACCATCAACGTCTTGGCTCCTCCAAGGGTCTCCCTGTCTGTGCTGTTGCTGCTCGTCTGTCAGGCAGTCACAGGGCATGCCCCTGTGCCCTCACTTCTCTCACACTTCTGCCCCTCGGGTCACAAGTGATGGGAGAGGACCTCCACACAGCCCAAGGAAACCAGCACCTCCGCTGCTCTGGGGCTCTTCACCCTGCTTCATATGGGTGGGGAGCCATTCTCTCTGAGAGATGTTTCAGGCTATATGTTTCTGCTACCTTGCTCCCTCACAAGAATACACACTTCCTATGGAACTAATTCATGATTGTTTGGGAATAGACTCATATCTCCCTTGTGATACACTGTTCCCATCCCCAAGCCTCGGTCAAAAGCCAGGGGATACCAGGGAACAGAGGAAGTCCACCCATTTTGGCAACTGATGACATTTTCCTTACACTCATTCTCAAGCTTCCATGACTCCCTTCTCTTTCAGATTTGTGTTTAATAAAAAAATCCTATCAGTGGAAAAATGTTTCTAGAAAATAAGATCTTCTTCTCATCTACTGAAAGTATTTTCATATCAATGATGTCAAAGAATATAAAATGTCTACTGGAAAAAGATTCATAGTGAAATATATCGCATACCATATTTTGTCTTTTTTTTATATAGAAACAATATTTGTTTTCTTTAGATTGAAATAAACTGTACAAAACTAATTTTCTTCACCAAAAATTTTCCCAAGTAATATTTCCCAAGTAAACCACAAAGAATTTAATTGTTTGTTTATAAATCAGGACCAGGCAGTGGATCTGGTCATGGAAAAGGCAAAAGGAAAAAGAACCTCGGTGGTCAGTGTCCACGGCCTGCAGTGCATTCAGTAGGAACCTGCTCAGCACCAGATGACGCTGTGGGCTCAGCCCTGGGACATCCACAGCAGCGACCAGACAGGGAACCTTTCCAACTCCAACCAGGACCTTGAGGTTCACTTGATAAAGACAAAATCTCCACTGAGAATTTTGTTTTGGAGCTCAGTTTGTCTCACTCTGGTAATTCCTCCAATTGTCCACTACAGGTTTTTAACATTAACTCCCACTAAGTCAAAAATTAGTCTTGAGACTCATTGTCCCTTTTGTGAACATGCATTCCCCACCCCCTGTACTTTGTCTCTCTTTAATACCACCATTTTACCTAGTTTCACTTGATCTTAGCCAAAAGGCCAAGAAGCGATGCTTGACTTACAGATAGCTCCAGTTTCAAGTGTGGCTACTTTAGTTCATTGAATCTAAGAGGCCATCTATTTTAAGTCCCACTGACAAAATATAAGCAATAAGAATATCCCCCGGGGTGATGGAGGGGCAGTAATCAAAAGTAAGACCCCAGCATGGTAGCTGCAATGAGCGTGGGTGTGGGGATGGTGGGGAGGAGGGTGCACTGCCTGCTTCATTCTGTTGTGCCAACAGTCATTATGGGTCAGAAAAGACTCAATGGTACCTAGCAAGAAAATGCCAATAAGAAAAAACACCAACAGTCAGGTTAACTATGCCCCAACACTGATTATAAGATGCCTACTAGATTGTCATAACCAATTAACTGGTAAAAAAAGACATGAAACTTAGAATTGACAAAATATGGTATGTTGATATCTTTTATTAATGTTATCTGAAGGGTTCCCTTTCCATTAACAAGGGGATCAAAGCCGAGTAGAGGTGCTGCCTGGTAAGCATTGGAGCGATCATGACAAGTTGATTGGCAGTTCAAATCCACCAGCCTCTCCAAAGGAGATAGATGCAGCCAGGGGCTCCCATAAAGATATCCAACCTCAGAAACCCAGGGTGGGGTCACTGCGAGCCAGACTGGACTCCATGCCCGCGGTGGGGTTTGGGTTGGGCAGTGATTCTAGAGTTTTGGGGTATACAACTGATAAAATTTTTCAGGGGCTAGCGCCAAGATTGGAGTTCAAGTCCACCCAGAGGTTCCTTGGAAGAAGGCCCGACAGTAGACCTGGCAGTCAGTGAACCCCTCAGGCACAGCTGTGCTTGGGCCCAGGGGGAATTCCTGCTCACTGCGGTGCTGCAGAGTTCAGAGTTCGAGGCTTGCTCTATCCTGACCCCTCCCTCTCCCTCTGCTCCAGAACATCATCCTGGCGCTCCTGCAGGAGGCGATGGCAGCCCGCCTGGGTGGCACCACCGGCTTCCTGATTGACGGCTATCCTCGGGAAGTGAAGCAAGGCAAAGAATTTGGGCGCAGGGTGAGCTACCGTGGGGATTTTCCAGGAGAAAAAAGAGGGGACATCACTGAGATTATGGGAAGAAATTCAGCATCTGCACCTTTTCCAATTATGTGAATCTGGAATTTCAGTTACAAATGAAAAAAAAAAAAAAAGAAGAAGAGGGAAAAACCCTAAAGGACTGGATGGGATTTATCAGCTCGAGGGAAGAAGAAAAAGGGGTGGAGGTGTTCAGATTGGTTGAACCCAGGCATGCAAACCCAAGTCAGCTTCCCCCGGCTCACAGATTTTTCTTTCCTCTGAGTTGGCCTCATTTTCTCCTACTTCTAAGTATGTCTGCTGCCCTCGAAGGGGCTCACAGAAAAGAGTGTTTCTGTTTCCTAAAAGTCCAGCAAAAACTCAGGGTTGTGTTTCATTGTCCATTGCTAGACCACTCACAGGGAATGTGGGATGGAATGTACTAATTGGCCTAGTCTTGCCTTCGGTATCTAATGCTGCTATTAAATAAATATGAGTAGAGTTTGGTGAAGTAACAAAGTTATACTCCTACAGCGTAGCACAGGGGTGCTCACACTTTTTCAGCATGCAAGCTACTTATGAAATAATCAAGTCAAAATGATCTGCCAACTACAAAAGTGTAAAACATATATTTATGTACTTATTTATTACATTTATTTATAAATGCATTGAGAATTCTTTATATGGACAATGTATGTTTATGTACCTTGCATAACCGCATGAGTCCATATTGCACAACACAGCACAATTAACTATGCACACTTTTTGCCATGACCTGAGTTGACTCTGATGACTTGCACTGAATGGAATGAGCCAGGGATGCATAGTGCAGACAGGAGCTGCCAACAGTCAGCCTCCCAATGATCATCAGTCATGGTGGAACGGCACTTGCACTTAATGATCTTTACGTGGGAAAAAGCTGACTCATATCAATAAGTAGAGCCAAATAATGCAGCTAAGAAGTAGCACATTTTCTTATGGTTGGGTCCTTTCCCTCTGCGAGTAACTTCCAGAACTGTTCATGCGCTCTGGACTTCAGCTGAATGTCGGCTTCTAGTGTCAACATCTCGTGTTCCGGTGCAGAAGAGTTCAGGTGAGACAGTGTTGCCAGTTAGGATGCCAGTGAATCAACCTCAGCATCTTCCCGAAAAGGACAGAACATGAATACAGCAGCTGGGTCCAGCAAAGAAGTCTAGAACACATTTGATTTAGCTTGTCATTTTTGCCACACTTAGCGCAGCTGTTTGCGCATGCGTTTGGCACCTCAGATTGCATCTGATTGACTGTACTGTATATCAGTTAAGTGACGGGACTGATGATAAGCTTACATCTGTTTTTTCAATGCCAGGAGATCTACCCACACTGTATTTGCGATTGACTCATAGATCGTGATTGGTGTCTTGTGCACCCCTGGTTTAGGAGGTTAGAAGGCTGAGCTTAAGGCACCAGCTCCAAGGAAAGACTTGCTATCACAGCGGTTCTCAACCTTCCTCATGCTGCCACCCTTTCATATGCTTCCTCATGGGGTGGTGATCCCCCAACCATAAAATTCTTTTCTTTTTTTTAATTTATTTTTTTTTTGTGTGGGCATCACTGCCTCTGGTGGTCGTGGGTGCTACCCAGCCACTGCTGGATTTGAACCACCAAGCCTGCAAGCTGCAGTTCTGCACTCAACCACTTACGCCACCGGGGCTCAGCCCCGTAAAATTATTTTCATTGCTACTTCAAAACTATAATTTTGCTACTGTGATGAATTGGGTGACCCCTATGAAAGGGTCATTCAACCCCCAAAGAGGTCATGACCCACTGGTTGAGAACCCAACTCAGCTCTGAGGAACGGTTCTCAGTTGTCCGCTGGTCTAGAAGGTTTCCAGTGCAAAAACCCTGGGCCCAAAAGATGTCATCTGCTCCTGATCTTCTTCTTGGTGATAGTAGGTCCCTCGGATCTTCACTTGCTTGTTTCATCTCTTAGATGTTAAAAAGAAATACAACCTACTCCTGCTTCATTATCATATGTCAGGATTTACAACACATAGATTATTTGCATCAAGCTGCAAAATGGAGGACACGTAATACTGAGAATCATTGCCTAACTACCTCAACACATGTTTTGGACATACAATTTAAGTCCTAAGTGTCAATGGTGGAAACAGATGAAGGGAGTGGGCACCACTAGACTGAGAGAAGAGGGGGAAATTATCCAAAGTTGGGTAGGGGAAAGAGATGCTTTTATAAAAACACTAGGGAATGGATGTTGAGCAGGCAAACTTAACACATGTGTCCCACCCTGTTCTCCTTCCCTGAAACCTCACCGAGCTCTACCCTCTCCTATGAAGAGAGGTCCCAGACGGCCGGGACACAGAACCAATAAGAGCAACCATTTACAGAATCTACTGTGGGCTAGGTAATGGGCTTTAAACTTTATATACCTACACTATCTCTGATCTTAAAAATCCAAGAAAGGACCATACTTCTCTTCATTTATGAAAAAAGGTTCTAGAATATTAAAAGAATAAATATTTACATAAGTATCTCTTTTAGACTAGTTTACAAAATACTTTCAGATATACATTTGTTCATTTGATTTTTTTCCCCCTAATTCCCTTTGAGATAGATTCTGTTGTTGTCATTGTTGTTGTTATTGTTATTGTTAGGGGTTGTCACATCAATTTTAACTCATAACAATGCTAACAGGAAAAGAAATGAGAAAACTGCCCCGTAGGGTCTCCTCGGCTGTACTTTTTAGGAGCCCGTGTAGTGTACTGGGTATGCACTGGGCCACCGACCACAAGGTCAGAGGTGGGAAACCACTTGCCACGCTGCAGGAGAAAGACGGGGCTTTCTCCTCCCAAACCAGTTACAGTCTCAAAAACTCACAGGGCAGTCCTGTCACCGGCTTAGGGTCACTATGGGTGGGCCATCGGCTCGATGGCAGTGAGTTTGGCTTGGATTCTTCCGCCTACCACACCCTTTCTCTGGAGGACTGGCTGGTAGGTTCAATCCACCACGTTTCAGTTCACAGCCAAGCACTTCTTACGGTACAGGCGAGAGATGAAATCTGGCGAGGGTAAATAATTTTCTGGTAGGTGACAAAGGTGTGGCTCATCTCCATATCTGTCTGGCTCCAGAGTTCATTCTCTTTCAGGGCTGCAAATGGTGATAGGACTAAGACTAAGGAGACTTCTTTCCGTCGTCTCTAACATGACAGCATTGGTGGTGGTGAACCTACTTGTCTTTAGTTTGACCCATTTCTGAGCTTCCCCCCCCCCCGACCCCGCCACATACACACACACACACACAGCATCTAGAGATCCTGGTGGCTCAGTGGCGGGATGTTAGGACTTGGCCTTCTACATTGGAGATCCTGTTCCATTTCCATCTAAAGTACTCCTGTGCAGCCACCACCTAACATAGGTAGGGGTGGCGTGTATGCTGCTCTGAGGCTGAATAGGTTTTAACAAGGGAGGAAGAGAAGCCTGGAGGTGTTCTTCCATCATCAGTCAGGGAACGCCCCATGTATCACAATGGCTCCACGTACAACCGCTCCTGCCGATGGTCCAGAGCCTGGCAGCCTGTCGTCCCAGTCTGCACGGGGTCCTCAGGAGGTGAGGTTGCCCCAGTAGCAGTCCACAATGGTATCTAAGTGGTGAAAAGCTACAGTTGCTTCCCTTTCCCTGTAAGGCCTATTTGCAAGAAGAGTCCATGAAAACCTTCTTCTGCCCTGCTTAAGCAAAGCATGCTGGTTGGCAAGGGTGGGCCCTGGCCCTGCCTTGGAGCCTGTGCATGCACCTCTGCTCGACACCCTTGTCAACAGGGCAGGGGAGCAGAAAGAAGGAGAGGAATGGATTCCGTGGCTTCCGTCAATCCCTCCTCCAGAGCTGACTTGGTGGGGAGCACTCGCTCAGCAGATTGCTAATAAGCTTCTTCCCACACAACAAATCACTTCCAGGACTGCAGGTCTCAAGATCAGTCAGTTTTTCCCCCCAAAATGGAATTGATTGGACTGAGGGGTTTGTTTCAATCTCGTTACCAGCATCTAGGCTGTAGATAAGCTACCCCGAGGAGCAGAGGCGTTTATCTGACATCACTTCAGATTTGATCCACGTACAGGTCTGGAGGTTGGGGGGGAGGGGCGCAAGGGGGAGGGAGTCGGGGTGCAGAGACAAAGAAGATGTGGTCCTGGCCCTAATTTTGCTCCCTTCCCTTGTAAAGATAGTTAAGTGATCAGGAGATGACGCTGCCGTGGGAGAGTGTTCTGAACACTGCCGAGGGTGCGGTGCATGCTGGGATGCTGGTTTCGGGATGGCCAGCTTGTGATTTCACACTTACCTGGCCTGTGAACTTAAAGGAGGAAGAGCCCAGTGACATCACCCCACAGAGCCTGCCAGAGCCCAAAGCAGGCATGACATTCAAAGGAGGGGACCAACTTTTCCAGCATTTAAACTTTCAGTTGTTCGTTAAGTCATTGTTGAGCAAAGGAATAACCTTAGGTGGTCATGCCCCGGCTTTCAAATGTTGAACAAAAAAGCTCCACACATTTTTCTTTTTTTTATTTAGTTGCCTTCAGAGGTATTTGCTTTGAGACCCACACATGGTTAAGGGTCCATTTATACATAAAAGGTTTGAAAAATAAGATATGTAGCAAAGATGGACATTTTTTCTGAGAGGGAGAAGAGTGGTTCACAGGTCGAACACAAAGTGCAGACCACAAATGAACAAGGATTTTTATTCCCCATTGGTGGATTTTAAACTGGATCTACAAGCCAATCCTAGAGTCGAGTCCCGTGGAGTCCCGTGCTGCTTTGATCAGCAACACTGTCGTAATCCCTGCTGAGCCCCTAGGTGGAGTCTCTATCATCAAGTCAATTCCGACTCCAGGGCCACCCCCCCACCCCCACCCCCACCCCGCAGGATGGAGTAGCCGGCCCACTTCTCCCCCACTCAGGTGGTCTGTGACCAGGAGGTGACGTCAGAACCCTGGGATTTTCACCTCTGCCATGTGTTCATGTGGCCCAGGCACCCTTTCCTTTTCTGTACTGTCTGAATACAGAGACCGCCCAACCCTGTGTAGGGAAGCTTTTGGACATCCAGCAACTTAACTTATATGAATGTGTTTTGTCTGCAATGAGAGGCTAGACCATATTATCTGGATTTAGGGTCACTCGCTTTTTTAGTCAAGCCTTCTACAAACATCTAGAGCTCTGCTTGTTCATGCCTTACTCGTCCGTGTAAACAATCAGAGTGAGTGACGTGGTTTACGTGGCTGATTGGACTGACCCTTGGCCGTTAGCTAAAAGGGAATTCAAATCGTTGCCAGAATTCAAGCCCGTGAGGCGCCCTGGTGGTATAGGGGTTATACATTGGGCTGTAATGCCCATGGTCAACAGTTCAAAACTGCCAGCCTCTCTGTGTTTTCCACTAACTACCACAAACTGTTACAGAGTCCGAAACCCATGTGGGTCGCTATGAGCCAGCATCAACTCAGTCGGTGAGCTTGGTTAGAATTCGTTCTTATCGAAGCAAAGATTTACTTTTGGAAGACTGGGTCATCAAAGGGGAAGGTTATTTTGACTCCTAATAAGAAATCCTTACTAACCAGCATGGCTGGCCTCGGTATTTCTTGCCTCCACATGCATGCCCAGCATTTTTAGATTCCTCTGTGCACAAAATGCTCAGGAACTTCCACCTGCATGGGAATTCCACAGGGGTCATAAGGGATTCTGGGAAATGTAGTCCCAGGACGTTATCATGGATTCTGCACAAGCTCCATTCAAATATGATATTCCTCAAAGCAAAACTTCCTCTCCCGTTGTGGCTTCCATTCAGATTGGTTTTAGAATGTGGCAGAGAAGTCATCTAACTAGAATCAGGAAGAGAAAAAGAGTCATACTGTGGTGATGGGACTGTGTCAGCCAATGTTATATTAATGTCAATGTTAATAATGACATTTCAAAATGCATACGTGCCCCCCTTCATAAACGCCTAAGTGAGAGCTTTGGATAGCTACTAAAACAGTCTTTTTACATACTGGAAGGAACTTGCAGAGACAAACAAGGATGTTGATTTGTCCCTGGGAATATAATTTCAGAAGATCATAGAACGTCCATTAGTCAGGTGTGCAAGACAAATATACACATGCGCGTGCGCGCACACACACACACACACACCCTTCCAAAATTGCCCACGGCTTAGCCCTGTCCCAAAGGACAGCGTGCTACAAACCCAGCAAGCTGCTGTGGACTTAGGTATATCCTGCAGAAAACCCATTTGCTCAGCCTCTTCCAAGTTACGGGCCAACAAAATAATTTGGCAGACACTCATGTCAGATTCCTGGTTGAGACTCAGAGAAATCGGCTGGATGTGTGCTTGTTGTCAGGAAGCAGACTGGGCTTCAGATTAAATGGAAGAGTCGGTTGAAGGCACTCAGCAGTCCAGGGTGGGGCAGTACCTTCTGAGGCTTCACCAATAGCCAGCAGTCAGAGGATAGTTTCACAGAGCTCAACTATCCAGGAACTTAAAAAAAAAAACCCTGATTGGCTGACATTTACAAAGTTGGGTTTTCACTCACACAAGAAAATGGCAAGACCCTCAAACATTATTTTGCTAAAGTTTGAGTCATTTAACAGCTTTTTTTCTGTGGGTATTTTGAGAGTCAGCCTGAATGAAATGCCCTTGACAGAGCAAGCTGTGAGAGGAGTCGGGGGAGGGAGCAGGGAGCTTGCAGGCCTCCTGCAGTCCAACTCTCACTCCGGGGCAGGGGTCCTCATCCTGCCTAGTGCCTCATGTGGTGGTGACCCCAACCATAAATTTATTTTCGTTGCTCTTTCATAACTGTAGATTTGCTACTGTTATGGATCATCATGTAAATATCTGATATGCAAGCTGCATTTTCATTGTTATAAATTGAACATAAGGAAAGCACAGTTATGAATCAGAAAAACTATATATTATTATTATATACAATTATATATTGTAAAATATTTATTTCTAATGATAAACAGTTTTGTCATGTAGCATGAGTCACAGTCTTCACGGAGGGTATGGGCACCTATCTGCATGTGGGCGGGTCATCCAGAGACAGGAGAGGAGCGGGGTCTTGGTGCCTTAGATCATCGGAAATAAGTGCTTTCTGATGGCCTTAGTGGACCCCTGTGAAAGGGTGAAAACCGCTGGCTTAGACTAAGTAGTAAGCCAGGTGGGAGAGGACTGGGGATAGAAGCCTCTCGTGTGTCAGGCACCCATTTCCTCCAAGCCCCTGCATACTGTTAAGTTTTCATCAGCCTGTGAATGGTGTCAGCCAGTTTACAGAGAGATCTCCGTCCTTTCTGTGTCGCTGCCATTGAGGGGCCTGGTGCATGCGGCTGTCAGCCCACTGGGAAGCCCAGGTCCAGTTGAACTCCTACAGCCGGGTTCTCCAATATGCAAGAAGGGCCTTTGATGATTGCCCTGGCTATTTTGCTAGGGGCCACCTGCAAACGAATGTCCACAGCATTTCTCTATTACTTCCTACCTTCCAGTCCAAGACGAACTTTTTTCCCTCATTGAGTCTACAAGGTGTCTTCAATAGAATTTTTATACAGCCTATTGGGAAGGGAAAGAGTATCCACACGGGGCATGCGAGAGACAAAGAGAAAGAGATGGCGGAAAGAAGATGAGGAAGAGTTGGTTTCTGATCTTCCGTTTAGTGACTGTGGTGTTCACAATTGGCATTCAGAACCTGCCATTACACCTAACTTTCTGGGTGGTTCACAGGTCATTTAACTTAGCATATCTCAATTTCTTCTAGAAAATATAGATTAAAAATACCTATCTCATTTCCTGTTAGGGAGATAGCATATAATCTTTGAAGAGTATCTTATCTATTTATAAGTCTGGATGTGATATACAATAAAGAAATACTTCAGGTGTTTGGAGGATTTTTTTTTTGAAAAACTAAAAATTTTCTTGGTTATAAAAATAAAACATTGGGTCTGAGCCCCAGTGGCATAGTGGTTGTGTGCGGGACTGCGGCCCACTGGGTTGGCTATTCAAATCCAGCAGTCGCTCTCCAGGAGCAAGGCTGGGCCTCCTACTCCCACCAGTGATGCCCCAAAATATAAATAAATAAAATTAAAAAATTAAAAATCTATAGAGGGCTGAGCCCCGGTGGCGTAGTGGTTGAGCGCGTGACTGCGGCCCACTGGGATGGAGGTTCAATTCCAGCTCACAGGAGCAAAGGCTGGGCCTCCTACTCCCACCACCAGGGCAGTGATGCCTAAAATATATATAGAGATAGATAGATAGATAGATAGATAGATGGATAGATATAGATATTAAACAGTGCAGCAAAGGTAACACGAAGACTAATTATTGCCCAGAGATAACGCCTTTTCGCATTTCTATGTTTAATCTTCCACTCTTTGTTCTGCCAATTTTTAGATAGTGAAAAAATCATACTGAATATACTCGCTGTTTTTCTGTTTTGAGAGGACCCCAAACCAACTAGTAGATGCTCCACACTTTGTCATTTTCTTAATCTTTCCAAGCTTATTCAATCGGTATTATTATTCTCATTTTACAGGTTACTATCATCTCAAGGAGGGGTGTGTGCCTAGCCTGGTGTGAAAGTGAAACAATATTCTCTAATATCCCAGTGTTTCACTCAACAACCAAAGTCAAAGGCAGGCCTTGTTCTTGACTCTGTCCTCCTGGGAGACTCTTCACTGAAATTCTGCCTTAGCCAAAACATGCATCTAACTGTCCTGGATGTGTGAGTGATGACAGTACCACTTCTCTGCCCAAAGGCTAGGAACACTTCCCTAACACTGTTTACCTGCAGACTCTGTCATTCTGCCTGCAAATGTATTCTACCCTCCCAAAGGCGCTTTAACCAAAAAATAAAACAAGGAAAACTGACAATGAGTCCGGCCAAGAGAATTTCTAGTTGTCCCGCCCCTTTGTCTGGAATGGTGGGGAGCTGTGGAGACAAGCTTGGGATTTTGCAGGTGGGATTTTCCTGCTCTCTTCATCTGACTTCTGGTTCTATGTAGAACTTTGAATTGTGGAATGGCTGGATGGGGACAAAACAACCACAAGAGTTAAACTGTTCCTAAGAGGGTCAAGGTTTCAGGCCCCTGCTATCTTGGGTTTCCTCCTTCTGGGAACCAACTGTTCAGGTGAAGGACAGTACTCAGACCAGAGACAGAGAGAGAGAGAGAGAGAGAATTCAAACTGAGCAAGCAAATTTATGACTGGGCTACTTGCTGCACAGTATGGAACTTGCTAAGGTGCTCCCCCACCCCCCATTCCCTGTCCCACCTTGTCTGAAAGCACCCACTGAATAGAAGTTAAGATGTTCATACAGCTGAGAGCCGACCTTTGGTAGATGGCTGGATTTCTGTACTGTCTATTTCCTTTACAGGTACCGCTCGTACACCCCCAAATTCACACTGTGTCCTGGCTCTCAGGCCAGACTTGAGACTTGCGTGCAGCTGGTTCAGCTCTGCCCCGAGCTAGTCCTTAGTGGCCTTAGGCGAGTCAACATCTCTGAGCCTTTGTTCACTTGTCCATAAAATGGGTACAAGAAAGCCTCCAAGTAGGGAAAACTGAAAGAGTTAAAGGCTGAATGTGCAGTCCTTAGCCTGGTGCAGTTAGTTAGCTGTGGAAATATAGTTTATGTTATCTCAACAGGATACCTTATGCCTTTCCAAGGACACACTTGTGCTTACAGAGTCCCCTAAGTGCACTAAAGCCTTGGAGAACCCAAAGATGTTATAGCAGAATTCTAGGGACGACAGCAAGGCAGTATTGGAGGCGGAAGCTGTCTGTAAATCTCTGTGACGCATGCTGACAAGGACAGGGTTCTCTGCTCTCCCGGGTGTTTGGGGTTAGAGGTATTCTGGTGAGAAGGGGTCAGAATGAGAAAGGAGGTAAAAAAGATAGCTTGCTGTTAAACAACATGCCAGAAATACAGGATCATTTCAGATTTCACTGTTGGAAATTCAAAATGTCACAACCCCCCCCTCCCCTTACAGCTAGAATTCCTTATAAGCTTCATCCATAGGGATGTTCTAACTCCAGAAAGCAAGACCATTAAGATAAACAATGGAACAGGGAGCCCCCAAACACCTCTCAGTGAGATAAGCAATGGACTACGTGGCTTCAGGGGATGGTAGTCTGAGATCTCAGCAGCAATGTGGGAAGAGACTCCCCGGTGAGCTATGCACAGCTTGCCTTTCTGGCCTGTTGTTTGGAGTGTCCGTGTATCTTGTGATCATTGCACATGCTGCTCATTGTCTCCTGTGATCATGCTAAAACCCACCTTTTGGTCACACCATTGAGGGCATGCTCCATGCTTTCCAATGGATTCTCGAAGCAGTTTGGAGGTAGCAAATCCTACCTGTTTCCTTCTGCATTGCACTCAAATCACCTTGGTCTCTCCGTCTTTGGCTGGAACAGGACAGGCAGCCCCAGGCCCCTGTTTATGACAGTAAGAACCGGAAACCACAGAGCTACCACAAGGGAGTGTCTAATAGTATATACAAAAGTATCTTGTGGGGAAGAATGGTTTTACATTCAAACATTTCCAAAATACGCCGGTACCAAAAACGTCAGAATGCATTCCCTAATAGAACGCTGTGTGATTGCTGTTTATAGAGACAAGGGGTGTTGTTTCAGAAACAAGAGGGTAGGTCAGACGCCATCATTGGGGCACATGGAAATGACTGGAAGAGCAGCCTCTCAAATATTTATGTGCTGAAGCATCCACGGGGGAGCTTGTTAAGACACAGGCTCTGGCTCAGGGAGTGGGGCCTTGGGCCTGACTGTGTATCTAACCAAGTCCCAGGCGATTGCAGTGCTGCTGGCTACAGACCACACCTGGAGAACCAAGGTTCCACACAGCTACCTCTCTGTCCTAGCCTTCCTTGGAAGGTCGCTAGCTCCTGCTCAGATGTACACTGTCTCTGTTTGGGCCTGAATTGTCTCTTCCGTCCTCAAGAGTGGCCCCCACGTGAACCCAGAATTGGAAAAACTGGGCCTTGCCCTGCATCCCCGACCAGAAATTGCTTCCGAGCACAGCCACCACTGCACCTGGGACCACGAACTCCTCCCAAGCTCGCCCTCTGCTGGTGAACAGGGGACACGGTCCCCTAAATCCTCACCCAGCCTCTCGTTGCCCAAATACTCATTCTTCTTCCAATTAGTAGATAAAAGCAGAAAAGTAACATGAAGTATTCAGAAAGTTTCTTTTCCCCTCGAGGATGCTGGAGATAAACCCTGAGGGAGCTCACAGGCAAAGCCAGCTGCTCTTCGGGTGAATAAAGAGGCAAGGCTGCTCCGTGAGCGCTTCCGGCCTCCCGCAGCCCTGTGAGCAGAATCCGCTCCTGGAAGCGGGGTTTGGGTGCTCGGGTCCTAAAAATGCATCCTGCAGAGGGAATAGATGCCTATCACTAGGTTAACACAATACTCCTCCTACTATGCTCTTCCTCCACCCCAACTTAGAGCCCATCCCATTGGCAGGCACCTGCCCCGAGGTGAGAACAACACGGGCTCCCCCGCAGTGGCTGGACTTGGAAAAGGAGTCAATATTACATTGCCCAGAGAAAGCCAACGCCCATCAAAATCAATTTTCTGTAGGGTCACCGATTCCTGGTGACCTTACAGAGCAAAGCAAAACCGTCCCCTGTGGGTTTCTGAGCTGGACCGTCCTTTACGGGAGCAGCAAGTTTGAAACACAGCCCAACATGCCATCCACTGTACCACCAGAGTTGCTTCCGGAGACCCAAGGAGCCAAACAATGACACAAACAAACAAAAGTTACAGAGAGGGCCGAGCCCCGGTGGCATAGTGGTTGTGCGCAGGACTGCGGTCCACTGGGATGGAGGTTCGATTCCAGCAGTGGCTCCACAGGAGGAAAGGCTGGGCCTCCTACTCCCACCACCAGAGGGCAGTGATGCCCCCCCCCAAAAAAAAAGTTACAGAGAGATGACAGAGTAATGCCACAGATGATTGCTCGAAGTTGCACACACAGACTCAAAGCCTAAGGAACACAGTACTTATTGTTGGCTTATGCCACCCAATAAGCCAGGCACCTCACTACCATCAAGTCAATGCCCACCCTGTAGGGTATCGTGACCAGATGAGTTTCCAAGAGTGTGACTCGTGAAAGGCCTAGAAAGTCCCAACTTTCTTCTGAGGAGTGGCTGATGGCAGTCCAATGTTGAACCATTAAGCGCTGGTCTATATGTACTTGTTACGAATCGGCAGCGAGCAGAATTACATGGAAAAAACGTGTCAAACTGTTTGTGGTTAGTTTGACCCTCCTCACTGCTTGGCAGCCGACTTTTCCCAGAACTAATGTTCCAAGAAACTCAGGCAGAAACAACAACATTTCTTATGACCAGTAGGCATCACTTCAACTACATCCTGTTGATCAGAGCTGCAGGGCAGCTCAGCTTCAAGGGGATGAAGGCATGAACTCCAGCTTTAACTGGAGACTAGCTCCCAAGGACTGAATGAAGACTGTTTTAAAGACAAGTGCCCCACACCAGGACCGAAACCTCAGCACCTGACGCCAGCACATGTGTTTCTCATTATTATTCCATAATCCAGATTCCACTCCATTGTGGACAGTTAATGAGCCCCGCTGCTTGTCAAAAGGCTGATTGTTCGAGTCCACTGGGGAGCACCTCGGAGGAAAGATCTGGCCAGTGACTGTGCAAAACCAGATGTGGCAAACGCTGCAGAGCACAGTTCCATCCTAACGCATTTGGGGTTTCCTTGAAGCAGGACCAATTAGACAGCAAATGGTTTAGTCTGAGGTCTTTCGTTATGATTGATGGCAGCTGACGTAAAATGGTTGGTGGTTTCACCCTCCCCGGGGAGGCCTGGGGGAGTCGTGGTTAGCCGGGGTGTTGCTCACTGCAGGGTCAGCAGTTTGAAATCAGCCGCTGCTCTGCGGAGGAAAGAGGAGGGCTTCTCCTCCTTTAAAGACTTACAGTCTCAAAAACCCACCGGACTAGTTGTACCCTCTTCCTTTATAGCAGCGGTTCTCATCCTGTGGGTCGCGGCCCCTTTGGGGGTCAAACAACCCTTTCACAGGGGTGGCTGCAGACCCTCAGAAAACATAAATATTGCACAACATATAATTACATATTGTTTTGTGATTCATCACTTTGCTTTAATTATGTTGCATTATGTGCAACTTGTAGCAGTGAAAATACATCCTGTGTATCAGATATCTACATTATGATTCATATCAGTCACAAAATTACAGTTAGGGAGTAGCCACAAAAACAAGCTTATGGTTGGGGGTCACCACAACAGGAGACCCTGTACCCCAGGGAGGCGGCATGAGCTAGATTGAGAAGCACGGCTTTGTAAGGTTACCGTGAGTGGGAATCGACTCACTGGCAGTGAGTGGGCGCTGTCTCTGTGCTCCCATGAAGATGACGGAAGCAGGAAGAACACCACCATCAAGTCGGTTCTGACCCACAGAGCCCAGACAGAGCGCTTCTGAGGCTACCCACCTTTATGGGGGGGAAACAGCTTCGTTGTTGCCCATGGAGCCGCTGGTGAGTTTGAACTACGGATCTTCTAGTTAGTTTACCGGGCTGTGCCAACAGGGCTCCACAACCCAGACAGACACAGCTCAGAATACTCTGGGGGCATTGTGACTTGGCTAGGAGTCGAACTGACTCAAAGGTATTACTAATAATAGAAAAAGAAGAAGTGATTCATTCTGCCTCAATGGATCAGGGAAATTTCACAAAGGAGAAAGCATCTTTTTGTGCATGCAAGTACACACACAACCACCACCCCCACCACTACCGCCAGTGTGGGCAGCAGGTTGAGTGTGGGATGGCTTTGTCCATTAGGTCAGTGTTAGGTGAGGCTGAGGAGACCCAAGAGCTGAGGGCCTAGTGGTTCCCAACAGGGCCTCAAGAAAGAACTGGGTTTCTACTCAGTTCAAAGATGCAGAGTCGGAAATTTACAGGGTTTTTTCCCCTCTACTCTGCCCCTTCCAGGTCGCTACGCATCAACAGTGGATTGGGTTTGGTTTAAGAGCGGGTAGAGGTCGTGGAGGAAAGGGTCTGACCCTGAAGTGGGGAGCCAGGAGTTGCAAACCCAGCCCTGCCAAGTCTGAGACACTAGCGGTCCACGGCAGGGGAGGAGCGGAGCCGTTTCTGACCCTGTTTGCTCTCCCTAGATTGGAGAGCCGCACCTGGTGATCTGCATGGACTGCTCGGCAGACACCATGACCCACCGCCTGCAGCAGCGCAGCCAGAACAGCTCCCGTGGGGACGACCACTCCGAGACCATTGCCCAGCGCCTGGAGACCTACTACCGTGCCTCCACACCTGTAATCGCCTACTATGAGACCAGGGCACAGCTGCACACGGTGAGCACCCGCCTCACCTCCTCTCACAGGCCCACGGAAAAGGAAGCGGCCCGGGAAGCTTTGGTGAAGGGGTCAGGTATTCAAGCAGCAAGCCATTGCAGAATTGGGGCTAAAATAGGGGTCTCTTAGGCTATTTTGCCTCAAACAAAATCTGTCAGCATATGCACTGTAAAATGTTAGTCCTATTGTTCTGATGAATGCTGTTATTGTTGCCGAAAATAGATTTGGGGTTGTTAGAGGAGACGATGGGGCAAAGTTTCTGCATCAACTTGATGCGTAACTTCCAGACTCCGGTCGAATGGGAGAGTCCCCATGGCCCCCTGGCTCTAAAGTACAGCCACTCCAAATGTCTAAACTTGTACATCACTCCCACTTGGCCCGTGGTCACTTCTCTTCCATTTCCAGCATTAACAATGTCATCATTGAGAGAGGCAGTGCATAGGGCTGGAGTGCGGGCCCTCAGGTGACTTGGTGATTATCTTCAGGGCGATGGGTTCTGCGGGCTTCCTGACCCTGAGCTATGATCTCCGCTGGATCACCTATGAGTTCTGGAACTGGAAGAAACTGTCCAATCCCACTCACTTACTCATTCGATCAATATGCATTAAGCACTCATCACCAGCCAGTATGGTTGGTATCATAATCAGATGCCCTTCTGAGCGTGCCGTCAGGTGACCATAATTTAGAATCAAAGCTAGCGCAGTGTGGGTACCGGGAGCCTTTTTACCCAGTCAGAGGAACAAGGGGAATCAGGGGGGAGGGGGCCTGAGGCAAGCAAACGTGTGTTGGGGAGGGAGAGTAGAGAGGGGCTTTGGTGGCACAGAGCTTAAAGCACTCGGCTGCTGGCCAAAAGGCAGTGGCTCTCTGAGGCAGCTCTCTGTCACACAGGGTCACTGTGAGTCAAAATGTCAGCCCCAGGGCCGTGGGTTAGATTCGGTTGGGAGCAGGGTAGGGATGCAAAGTACTGAGAAAGTGGGGGTGTTCCACATCCAAGGAGCCCCACAGGAAGTTCCAGGAGGCTTGGCAGGGCCGTGCAGCACTGAGCTAAAGAAGGACCCGCAATGGGGATAGAGAAGCAGGTCAAGATGGGCCTGATGCAGCAGCACCGTACCACAAGGGGGCGCTGGGGACCAGGTAGGGGACCGGCTGCCGTTGAGTGGGTGGGTGAAGCCCCATGGTGGGCTCGGAGACCGCTGGGAGCCTGGGGCAGTCAGGTGAGAACATGAGAAGCCGCTCTCTCTTCCTGTTCACAGGAAGTTCATGGGAGGTCTCCATCAACATACAGCCTGCATGCTGCCTGAGGTGGCCACAGGATCCAGCCCTTGAGGAAAGTACTTCATGCGAAATTCTTGAATGCTTATGAATGATCCATTTTCCAGAACATTAAGAAACTCAGGGTTTAGAAAATGAAAAGGGGCCCTCTCTATTTGACTCAGGGATGTCAAATCTGAGGCAGGAGAAATGTCATCTAGCGAGCAGTTCTCCACCTTCCTAAGATCGCGACCCTTTCTCACATTTCTCAGGCTGTGGTGACACCCCGCCCCCCAACCATAACATTATTTTTGCTGCTACTTCATCCCTGCCATTTTGCAACTGTTATGACCCCTGTGAATGGTTCATTTGACTCCCAAAAGGGTCACGACCCACAGGTTGAGAACCACTGATGTCATCCCTCCCAATTTCCACTTTCCCAACAGACAAGAAGAATCCAACACCACACCTCCCACCCCCACCCCCCCTGCACCTCCGGATGCCTCGGGATGCCGCACAGAGCAGAACAAAATCTGATGTGTCAAAAGCTAAACAAGTGAAAAAAAGATGTACATGAAATAAGAACAGTCTTTAGAATTCAGGATGGCAAAAGTCTTTCCAAGATGAGACAGTCCAGTGATTTCTAACCTTTGGACCAGCTGGAAACAGCCAGAAATCATCCAGATAGAAAGGAAATGTTTGCACTGTCAACATGTAGAGGCAGAAAAATCCTTAAGTAATCCTTAAGTAACCACTTTGAGTGACAGAATATTCTCTCTCTTTCTCTGTCTCATCATGACCTGAATGCTACAAATCCATAGTGGATGGGCTCTGGATACAGGGTTCACAGGTCTCACATCAAAACAGACTCCTGGGGCTGAGCCCCGGTGGCATAAGTGGTTGAGTGTGGGACTGCGGGCTTGGCAGTTCAAATCCAGCGGCGGCTCTCAGGGGCAGCACTGGGTAGCTCCCACAACCGCCAGAGGGCAGTAATGTCAAAAAAAAAAACAAAACCCAAAAAGCAAACTAAAAAAACCAAACAGACTCCTGGACCCTTCTTAGGATTATCAAAGTGAGTGGGCAAGCACAGTGCCCCTGGGTCTTGGAGATGCTGGTGGCCGTGGAGAGGTGACGCTTATGATTAACTCAAGAAATCCTGAAAGTCACTCAGGTCCTGGCTGCAGACAGTGTGTGCTGCTGTCATTGGGACTTCTCTCCTGGAGGAACCCCCGCTGAGAAAGCCTGCCCCCCTCCCCCACCTCTGCTCCTGACTGTGTCCACCCTAGCCGCAGGAAGAAGGGTCCGAGACAAGCAGGCTTCCTCCCCGCATGCCTGGCCCGGCGAGGCAGAAGTGTTGGCTGAGGTCCTTTCGGGTTGTCAGCAACAGAGCTGTGGAAGCACCTACGGGAGAGCAATCAGAGAAGGGGCTACGGTTGCTTTTCACTGCAGAAAGCACTGTCCCTTTCTATACTCTGGGCTTCTGGACTCCAGCCCAGTCCTGTAGCATCAGCTTAATCTCTCCTGGTTTCTAAGTAACCACTTGGGTCTTGTTTCTACAAGGCCTTCACCAGAAGTTTTCTTACATCTGGCATAGAAGTGGTAAATGTGCTTCGAGACAAATCAGCAACTCAGGGAGACCCATTTAAGAAGTAAAGGCACACAGGTGGTCAACCAGCGCCCCCTCCCCAGAGCTCCCATCCAACCTGGCAGTGCTGCCCACTGTGCCCACACTATACCCACCACCTGACCACCTTGCCTAGGGACAGTCAGTCCCTTTGACCACCATCTAGCCAAAGGAAGCTCAATGACATTTCTTAAAGCAAAGCCGAATTATACACAAACACTGCTGTATTCTTTTTTGTCCCTTTTACCTCATCATTGAACAACAAAATGAACCCTCTTATGATCTCGGAGGCAGAAACATATGTATCCCCCAACTTTCTAAGTGCTTTTCCCTTTCCATAAGGCCAGCTTTACCCTTTACCTGTTTTCCATTTCGCCCGCTTCTCCCCAATACTTAAGGCAGACATCATTCAAGTGTGCATCCTGCCTCAAAAGCATTCAGAATATAGCAGGACAGATAGCCAAGTCCAGTCAACTGGCGCTCGTCCACCAGGAAAAGGTGGTGGGCTTGTTTTTTCACTCTGGTGAGAGTGTATTATTGAATGAAGAACTGAAATGTCACGTGTTGGAGAGAAAACTATATTAACGGGCCAAAGACTCCTTGGCAGAAGAAGTGCTGGCCTGGGTGTCAGAAAGCCCCAGCTGTGCTGGTATGAATGCGCCTTATGAACTTGAGTGAGTGGCCTCTCAGTTCTCCTTGCCTTAAATCATGTAGGACACAGCTCCATCATCGGGCACCACCCCCAACTCCCAGGTCTACCGCTCTATGAGACACAGGAGATTGTATCCCCTAATTATGAAAGTAACATATGCTTGTTTTAGAAACTAGCAAAAACTAGGTAGTCCACTGACTCAGAAATAAATATTCCGACATGACCCAAACCTTTTTGCTGTAAAATATCTAATGATTATGACTGTAAATAGGTGTGTTATTTAAGACTCCAGGGTTGTAGCTAATTGGCATCAACACCAGCTAACCCCAAACCTGGAACTCAAGTACCAGGGTAAGCAACCCAAGGCTGAATTGCAGGAAGTCCTGCAAATCCGTGACCCACATGCTGGGTTGTCCCCCACCCCTCTCTCCCTTATGGGTGTCCTCTCCTCCCTCTCTTTCAGCCCCACAACCAGAATTTGACCCTTGTCTATAAGTTTTACAATCACATGTTGTGGTATTGGTCTGGGGACCCACATTCCAAATTCTGAGAACTATTGTCTGGATGGCTGTGCTTTGATGGCTAGTATTCATTGGAATAAGTGAAGAGTACAAAGCTTTAGTGGCACAAGAGTTAAAGTGCTTGACTGCTAACCCCAACATCAGCTGTTCCTCCAGAGAAGTGGGTGGCATTCTTCATCTTTAAAATTATAGTTTTGGAAATTATATAGGACAGTTCAACTCAGTTCTGTAGGGTGACTTTGAGAGAGTATCAACTCGTTAGCACTGAGGTTGGCCGTGCTAGTTTTGAACTGAGATATAAAAAATAGTCATCTCTCCATCCTATTAAAAACACACACACACTTCACTGCCATCGAGTCAATGCTGTCCAGTGGAGGCACTGTTGGGTATGGGAGCAATGTCCTGTGGGTTTCTGAGACTATAACTCTTTTTTGTTTTGACTATTAAAAAATCATTCTACTGGAGGCTCTTACAGTTCTTATAATAATCCCTCCATCTATCTATCCTGTTAAGCACATTTGTACATATGTTGTCATCATTTTCAAAACATTATCTTTCTACTTCAGCCCTTGATATCAGCTCATTTTCCT
>PVJH01032811.1:0-22248 GCA_004026705.1 Nesogale talazaci | reverse complement strand
ACTCTTGCAGCGCTACCCCGGCGGCGGCAGCGGTGGTGGCAATAGCTATCAGTCCAACTATGGCCGCAATCAGCATTCCCACGAATCGGCGGGGTCTCTTCAGCATCTCCGACACCACCTGCATGAGGAAGGACGACTCCGGACTGCTCTCCCATCTGCGATTCATCTCCACCGGGATCCACACCCCCATCCTGCTCTTCAGGATGAGGATGCTGTCTTTCGAGAGGTTGATAAGCAGAGCATGGTTAATGCAGGTGAACAATTTACAATCATGGCAGGTGGCACTGCAAGCAGTCTCGTTTATGATGATGTTTCCTACCGCAACCACATAAGGCAGTTTGACACACGAGAAAGAGTAGTTGGGCTGAACCCCGGTGGGGTAGTGGTTGTGCGCAGGACTGCGGCCCACTGGGATGGAGGTTCAATTCCAGCTCCACAGAGCAAAGGCTGGGCCTCCTACTCCCACCACCTGAGGGCAGTGATGCCCCCCCAATAAAACAAAACAACAACAACAAAAAGAGTAATTATAGTCAGATTTACTGGTGCCAGTAAAATTTCCTGTATAGCCTGTCATAGGTTTGGTGGCAAGCGGCAATTTCCACAGGCCCCACTGTTCAGGTCCTTTCACAGGTTTCAATAACCTGGGACGGGGAGGCGCAAGGCCCCACTCATGCCAGGCCATTAGCCTCAACCTGGTAATAACAATGCCATAAGGATTTGTATGCCACTGAGGATTACTGATGTAATCACATGAGGTGCCCTTGGATTCCACTGAGCAGTTAGTTAGAAACTTACCATGGGGACCCCAATCAATAATGGTCATTTCTCAACCCTTTTCCATGTGGTCCCTGGCATTTGAGCCATCTAAGCCCGTCAGAAATGACACCACGATGGTAACTCATAATCTTACATGTCTCAGAGTCCCCTCTCCCTTCCATGATAGTGGAGTTTTCAGATTCTGCAAACGGTTATGCAGCTGGGGCTGGCGCATACACATAAAAGCAGTTTCAAAAGCTAGAGTATAATTATAACTTCTCCCTTCTTCATCCGGGTGTCTGGCTACTCCATTTCCCCAAGGCCCTGGCATCCAGACGGAATCATTTACAAACACCACAGGGCCCGCTTGAGTCTACTCCACAACCTCCAGCAGAGGGGGATGAGGGACATAAGCCCAATAGGAATAACTAGCACTTACCTCACAGGAGGCCACCGATATGACCGCCAGCATCGCCAGGAACACAGTCTCGTGGGTGACAGGCTTTCCCGTGTTGGCTAGTGTCATTCGTGCCTGCTGGTTTAGAGCTTTTATCTGCTTCCAGTTAGGGGGGTAAGTTGTAGAACGTTTGATCCTACGACATCTCTTGCTTATGGAGAGGGCTGCCATCTCCTCAACTGGACAGTCGGGATCAGAGTGATTTGGTGAGCATTTTCTTTTCTTTCTCAATCCTTGGTTGGACTCTTCTAAGGGGGATCAATCTATTTTCTCTGCCATCTGAAAGAATGTAAGCATAGCCTCTACCCCTAGTCACCAGTAAAGCTGGCCTTCATACTCCATCATCATATTTCCACCAGATGTTCTCTGGATCAGCTTCTTCTGTGGGGCTATCCAGCTGAGATTCTCCCTCTAATAGGTGCTTAAAGTTCTGTGGGGCTCTTCTGTGGGGCTTCTTAGATAATGTCTTACCCAGTTAATCTGTCCTAAAAGTTTCTGAAAATCATTTCATGTTTTAAGGTGATCTTTGCTACTCTCAAGTCTCTGCGGCTTAATCCTGGTCCAATCTTTCACCGTGCCCTAAGAGTTGTGGGGACTGGGAGTCTGGATCTTATCAGGAGCAACTACTAACCCTGCCTGAGAGACAACTTCTCTGACGTACATATAAATCCACTGTAACAAGTTGCTGTTTTGTGCAGCTCTCAAGATATCATCCAGGTAGTGGATTACATATACTTCAGAGAATAGCTTTCTTACTGGCTCTAATACCTCTCCTATGAAGAAATCACACAACATAGTGCTGTTCACAATGCCTTGAGCTAAAGTCTTTAGGTGGTAGCTTTTACTAGGAGCCTTATTATTTATTTCTGGTACAGTGAAAGCAAATCTTTCGTTATCTAACTGAATAGTGTAGAAGCAGTCCTTTAAGTGAATTACAATCATATCCCAGTCTTTAGGAATCATGCAAGGCAAAGTGAGACCTGGCTATAAAGTTCCCATAGGCTGTATGCTAGAATTGATGGCTCTTAGATCAATAAGTAGTCTCCACTTGCCTGATTTCTTCCTAATCACAAACACAGGGTAGTTCCAGTGGCTAAGAATTTCTGAAATATGATCTCCTTTCAGCTTCTCTTGAAATAATTGGTGTAGTGCCTGTAATTTTTCATTAAGGGACCACTGTTCTACCTTAATAGGATCATCAGACTTCCCAGTCAGCCTGATGTGTGCAGGCTTTACGACAGCGGCCCCAGCTAAAACTTTGGATTCCTGCGCCATGGCGGTTGTTCTTGGGAGATACCTTAATGGGCCACAGATTTCCCTGCTTATCCTTCCCAAGTCCCTTTCCTTTATATCCCATGTTCTTCATAATATTCTGTGCTACCGAATTTTGCAGCAGGGTATATATAGTCCCCCATTGCTGCAGTAGGTGTCTCCCCCACAGATTAATACAGGTGAGAGTGACTATGGGTTTCATGAGTCCAGACTGTCCTTCAGGGCCTGTGCACTGCAGAATTTTCTTGCTTTGCCATACCTTTTCCTGATCTACGTCTCCTATTCCTCCCATGGAAAAATCTGGAGAGCAAAACGGCCAGGCTTTGGGCCACTGTTGCTAGCTCATAACAGTGACATCTGCACCTGAGTCTAGTAACCCAGAGACCTTCTTCCCCTCAATTGTGAACTCCACAAATGGACGTTCCTGCTTGTCCAGAAAGCACTTCAAAAATTCCTTGATTCCTGGAACTCTCTGCCTCTTCTTTAGTGGTATCATTCTTATCTGTGGGGGCACAGGGGAGCAGTAGCAATTTCCCTGAACTGTCTCCCTTTCTTATGGCCCAGGGTCTTCTTCTGGATCTAACCATCACCTTAATTTCTCCATCATAATCTTGGTTGACTACATCTGTAAGAGCCAGCACACTGAGGGTATTCATGTCAGATCTCCCTAGTAAAAGTTCAATTGTGCCCTCCGGTAAAGGGCCCCAAAGTCCTGTCATAATTGCAGTGGATCATCATATGATAAAAGCTGGATGTCTTCCTCACTAATTAAATTTATTGGAGAGTTTCCTTGCCAGAGAAGAGGAGGTCTGAATGATAATCTCAAGTATTGTCTATGGGATCTTGCATATGATGGCTATTCTCTGAGCCTCCTTAAAAGGGGCTAGAAGCAAGTCCCACTAGGTGTTTTTTGACTAGATGTGGTTTTCCCCGGAGTTCTCCTTTCTATTGAACTTTGAATGACAATACTTTGCCCAATGCTTGCCTTTGCCACAGCAGTGACAAATTCCAGGCTCCCTGGAGTTCATCCCATCCTCTGTTCCTGGATCTCTACTGCTGTTAAGTGCCCTGTTCTGTTGTAATACTTGCTTACAGTCTCTCTGGAAATGACCCTCTCGTCCACACTTGAAGCACTTTCCCCTGGGTCTGGCATAGTTCATGAGAGCAGCAGCCATGAGATTGACTTTACACTCATCTGACCCTATATTCCTGCATATCCTGATATAATCCAGCAGCGTGCTTTGCTCCCGGAATGGGTACAAGGCCGATTGACACGCCGAGTTTGCATTGTCGAAAGCCAGAGTAAGAATAAGATTGTCAGCTGCACCCTTGTCTGCAACAGTTTTCTGAACGGCATCTTGCAATCTTGAAATGAAATCAATGTATGGTTCATCATTCCTCTGTTTCACTGTCACATAACTTGGTTGTCTACTTCCTGATGGTATAATCTTTTCCCAAGCCCCCAGACAGACCTCCCTCACCTGTATGATGGCTTGCTCACTGTATTCTAACTGCGACTCAACTGTGAGGTAGTTCTCATCTCCCAGTAGCTGATGAACTCCTATATCTATGCCATATTCTGCGTTTTTGCGTGCACGCACAAGGGCCATTTCCTTCCACAGCATCTGGTACTGTAAGGCCTCCGAAGGCGAAAGACATGCCATTGTCAGTGCTTTCCAGTCAGCCGGAACCCAATATTCTGACTCTGCTAGGGATTTTATCATGCTAATCACAAATGGGGAATCTGGACCATAGCTAAAAACAGCACGTTTCAGATCTTTCAACAGTTTAAATGGAAAGGGGCGATGTTCCATTTGGTGATCTTCTGGCAGGATCCGCTCATCCTCTTCCCTGTTTGAAAGGGCGACAGGAAATGCCATTCTAAATTCCAAATCTGCTTCCCTGGCTATGCTCTGCTCAATTCTGGAGAGCACTGGTGGTCTCCTGGATTTTGTCTCTGAGGCCTTACATATGCTAAGTGGTTTAATCTGCATACCTTTTGACTCAATCTCACTTCTATCTTCAGCCTTAACTTGTTCAACTATACTGGATTCTGGTGGGGGGGCAGATGTTTCAGCTGCTGCTAACTTTTTATCTGCGTGATCCTCATTCTGATTTAAGTTTGCGTAATTTACAGCCTGCCTGCAGCTCCTAGGGATTTCTCCCCGTAATGGCTCTAGCACTCTTCTGATATGCATCAACAGTGCCCACATTTCTAAGGGGATTTTTTTCCCTTTTCTCTCTGCTTTTCTTAAGGAAAATGCTACCCGGTCCCACATCTCCACATCAAAGATTCTTGACTCCTTAAAAGTAGGATAAAACCTCTTCATGACTTGAAAAAACTCTTTTATCTCCTCATTTGTTACTATTACGTTTTGTCTCACCAAGATGCGGCGAAGACTGAAGCTATAGTCTGACTCCTTACTCTTTGTTTGACCCATATCTCACTCAATCTAAAAAAACTTACTTCGATAAAAATAAATCTATAAAACTATCCTGATTCACCCTCACAGTGTGATGAGGCCATACAACAGTTACATGAGATTTGACTCAAAGAGTCCTTTTTCTACTGAAGCCACACATATGAGCGCCACTTGTCAGAAGAAGGCAGCTTCTGATACATGCATTACAGGTTCAATAGGAGCAGTTGTACAATTGCTAATTATTATTTATTATAATAAGGATACGAGAGCATAAGAGAGAGAAACAATAAGAGTCAGACGCATTTCACATCAGAGTAGCATGCTCACCTCTGCCCCGCTTTGTGATCCCCTTGGAGAGAGAGAGCAAACTTCAATTTTCCCTGTTTAAATAACCTCATGGGGGGCACATGAATCCTATCTTCACTGGTCAGGAACATGTCACAGGAGAGAACTGCCTTAAGGGCTATATGGTGACCAGGGGAGTGGTCTTAGGGATGCCTACGTGACGGAGGGGAGAAGGATGTGATAAGGGAAGACCTCAGATTCCTGGAGGTGGATAAACAGGCCTGTCTGGTTTGGAACCATTGGCAGTGGTTTTTGAATCCCATCCATAGGCGTTAAGGGAAGGGAACCATTATCTAAACAGAGGAGTTAGCTTTATTGTGAGACATACAGAGGCCTCAGGTAACTGGGAGCTTCAGGGAGAATAGCTAAATTAACTTCCACAACAAATGCTGGCAAATAGTTTGCTTAATATTTTAGGGGTATATAATTGTGGAAAAATCCTGTCTTCTTCCACACCACAACCTGAGATAGCCTGCAGAACTGTGGAATGAAGTTATAACTTTCTCACAGTTGTATAAACTCTAAAATATTAAGAAAATATTAGTAACCATTTGCCAGCATCTGGTGTGGAAGTCAGAAGTTAGTTATTCTTCCTAAAGGCTCCTGATATCAGAGGCTATTACGACTCACACAATTGATAGGGCTGAATCCCTACTGTTAGAACAATGGGTCACTTTCCCTGAAAGTGTTAGCTTAATCAAGTCTCCCACCCAAGGGCAATCAAGGATAGGCAGCCACCAGGAAACTTGACGACCCCACCCTTCTCCTTCCTATAAAGTGTATCTATAGCATAATCCCTTCCTGTGACATGTGTCATTAGCTGTAATGAGGGATATTTCAGGACTCTAAAGAGTATATAAGATTCAGACAGAATAAAGAATCTCTCTCTCTCTCTTCCCCTCCTCCTGTACTCATGCCAGTCCCTCTCACACCCTCTCCCTCCTCCCTGATCCATGGCTCCCATGTCTTCCCTTCCACTCTCTCTCACTCCATGTGTGCCACCAAACTGGGCTTATATCAGCATGCTATCATGATGTGTATCTGACTCTCTTATTTCTCTCATTCTCATGCTATGAATTTACTATAATAATTGATAATTCTCAATGTACAACTGTGCCTATCAAACCCATGATGTTATATCAGAGGCTGCTTTCTTCATACAGGGACAAGAAAGGAGAGGATTTCAACTTTTGTAGAGGGTGTTAGGTGTTGAATAAAAAACAGTTTTCTGTCTAACGTAATCTCCGTGGAATATTTTGTGAGTTGGACCCTACCTAAAGTGACCAGATTTTAACATTGGTAAAGGGGGACATCACTGACTGGGGTGAGGGGTAAAGGGGATATATTCCCTTCCCATTCGCCTGGCATTCCCTAGCTTGTCATGTATTCTTTCCAAATATCAGGACTTAAAAAAAAATGATGTGTGTGTGGAGAAAATTGTTTAAAAGTGGGAGATCTGATCACTTTACTTCCTCAAATAGGTGAGAAAAGGAAGAGGAAGCTGAACCTTGGAAGGGGACACCCAGTTACCTTTATCTTTCATGAAGTTTAGAAAAAAAAATTGTTGTGATGTTGTAAGTCTGAAAGGGAGGGGATACATAAAAGGAGGTCACATACTTAGTGAGGGGGACAGTTAGGGGAAAGGTCTAAGGACCAGAGATTTGTCACTAGGACTTGATGGAAGAAATGGGAGGTATTTAGGATCCCTGTGGGAGGATTTCCAACATAGTTGGCAGTAGCCACTGAAGTACTTCTTCCTAATCAGCACAATGTCTACCTATTGGCCATTGAAGGGTTGCAACCCCTGGGCACGGTCTCTGTGACCCCAATAGTCAAACCTTCTTTGGGCCAAATACTGTTTGAATGTGTCTCACCTGGGGTATTTCTCCCATGTGATATATCTGTACACATGTCTACAGGCTGGAAAGACAGGATTATGCATCCTGATCTTCCTCATTCCAGACATAAGTTTTTGGTTAACAGGTCATGGAAAACTCCCTGGAATGCACATCTGAAGCCCATCAAAATTTTTCTCTAGCTACAAAAGAGGGGCAGTACTCTTATTCTAGATATAGGAAGCATACTGATAGCTTT
This sequence comes from Nesogale talazaci, assembly GCA_004026705.1. Classification (NCBI taxonomy): domain Eukaryota; kingdom Metazoa; phylum Chordata; class Mammalia; order Afrosoricida; family Tenrecidae; genus Nesogale; species Nesogale talazaci. The sequence continues at coordinate 14,901 of PVJH01032811.1, read as the reverse complement.
GGGAACTGAAATAGAGAAATATCGAAGTGCTACTCATACTTATACTGTGAACTGTCAAGAGAATTTAATGTTCCTATGGAGGAAATAGGTGACTATCTCTTAATATTACAAAATCAGATTAATTTCCTAGTATATGTGGCATTAAAAAATAGATGAGTCCTGCACTTGCTTACTGCAGGAAGAGGGGAAATGCATATTTTCCTATGAGAGGAATGTTTTCATTTTGTTAATCAATCAAGAATGAATTCACAAAGGGTAAAACATCCCCAGAGGTGATCCCAACACCTTCTAAAGGAGAAAGAATACGTGGACCTCAGGTGGGAAATATCTTTGGCTCTTGGAAGTCTTGGGCCCCATGGACCCTGTCACTCCTAGGACCTCTCAATTTAATATGCATGTATACGTGTTTTGGACCTTGTCTGCTTCACTCTTCTCAAAATTTTTACAGGGACATTTGCATATTTTCATCAGTCAAACCTATGTGGAGGTGCTTATGGCTGGTTTCCAACCACTAAGGGGTTCACCAGACCATGCCAAGACAAGTCAGCTAGAGATTTTCAACCGCCCCTGCCCAGCAGGAAGCTGTCATAGAAAATGAGACCTTTGACCCTATTCCCTGTTATCAAAAGGCAGGAATAATGGTCTTCACCCTAACCCCTTCCACAACACACCTAAGAAACTTCCTGTGTATATCACAGTTTATGCTACCCTCACCTCAATCACTCTCCCCAATCAAGAGACACACTGTGCTTTCCTGAACCTCATTATTAACCAAAGGTATATTAGCATGCGACTTCTTTATTTCTTTCTCTTGCCCTTGCTCTCTGACTCTCTTGTCCCAGAACTGTTGTTCTGGTTTTGCTCCCTCACCCTCTTGTTCTCACTTCGCATTATTTTATCACTGTCTCTCCCCTTTCTGCATCTGTGCCCTCCCATCTAGTGTAAAAACTTCTCAGATTTTGTCTCCCAATAAAGCCTGTAAATCAACAGCTACATTCCTCTCCCAAGTCCTTACCTATCAATAAGTCTGTCTATTAAAATTTGAATAGTACAGGAAATCCCCTGCCTGAAATATAGTGGAGATGGCTGCAAGGTATTTATGTACAATTATTTTGTGTTTGTGTGTTGCGAAGATTTTGTCAAGTATAATTAGTTTTTTAAAAAAATAAAGCTCCTCCATATCTGTTTTTTATTTTACTTTATTTTTTTTAATTAAATACTTTTGTTGAGGGCTCAGCCCCGGTGGCGTAAGTGGTTGAGTGCGGGACTGTTGCCCACGGGCTTGGCAGTTCAAACCCAGTGGTGGCTCTCAGGAGCAGCACTGGGTAGCGCCCACGACCACCAGAGGCAGTGATGCCCCCCCAAAAAACAAACAAAAAATACTTTTATTGAGGGATCTTACACCTGTTATCACATTCATTCATTCATCCATTGTGTCAAGCATATTTGTACATATGTTACCATCATCATTTTCAAGGCATTCTTTCTACTTGAGTCCTTGGTATCATCTCCTCATTTTTAACCCACCCCTCTTCTCCCCTTTCTTCTTCATGAATTCTTGATACATTACAGATTATTGTTTTCATATCTTACATCACCCTCTTTCTCCTTTTACCCATTTTCTGTTGCTCGCCCCCCTGGAAGGATGGTATATTTGGATCCTTGGGCTCGATTCCTCCTTTCTCGCCCAATCTTTCCTTTACCCTACTGGTATCTCTAGTCTTACTGTTGGCCTTGATGGGGTTATCTATCCTGGATTCCCTGTTTTGTGGGCTCATATTTGTAGTAGTGTGCATGTTCTGTTTTAATACAATTAGTAATGTAGAATGGATGTCTCAATAGTGGCGGGAGAGGAAACATTAAAGAACAAGAGGAGGAAGAGGGACATGTCTGATCAGAGCACATCGAAGCAAATGAAGGGGGAGGAAGAGAGAGCAGAGCACATCCTGACCCACCAAGCCTGCAGGGTGATACCCATGCTCAGAGCAGCCAATGCACAGAGAGGACCATATGTCTGCCCCCACTGTGACAGACAACATCCCTCACATACCCATAGCCTCAGAGAGGACAACACTGGATAAACGGTGTGGGAACTGGGCCCCCAAATAGACCGTAAATAGACTTTGTGGCCAGGGTGTAGCACCCCATCAGACTTCACAAAAAACTCCCCTAAAGGTCAACAAACAGACACTGAACTATTTACAGACTTTTTTTTTGTCACTGGTTTGTTGTTGTTGCTTTGCATTCTTTTGATACTTTGCTTTGCTCTACTTTTTATGTGTGCATATTTTGCTCTCTGCAGGGCTATCTAGATAAGGTAGGCTGGATAAACATTCTGGAGGAGAAAACAACAGGACTAATGTTTCCAGGGCCACATGGGACATCATGAGGTGGGGGAAAGGAAGTGGTAATAACAAACTCAGAGGAAAGGAAACAACATGTGATCCCAAATCAGTGTTAAGGAGGATGTAGGAAGCCTGGTAGAGGTTGATCAAGGGCAATGTACCCCAGAGGAATCACTGAAGCTCAAATAAAAGCTGAGCATTATAGTGGGACAATAGGAAAGTAAAAGGATATAAAGGGAAGAACTAGGAGGCAAAGGGAATTTATCAAGGTCTAAATATAGACACATATGTAGGCAATGTATTTATGTATGATGATAGGGATATGTCTCTGTGCTTACATTTATAAGTTTAGTATTAAATCAGCTGGACATTGAACCTCTACTCAAATAAACTTTGTTCTATTAATCTGGCATTCCATGATGCTCATTTTCCTGACACAATTACTTAATATAAAATCAGTCCATAGGCAAATGTGGTGAAGAAAACTGATGTTGTCTGGCTATCAAAAGACATAACCTTTGGGTTCTTATAGGCTTGAAGATAAACAAATGGTCATCTAGCTGAGAAGCAACAAAGCCCATATGGAAGAAGCACACTAACCTGTGAGATCATGAGATGTTAAAGGGAACAGTTATAGACATCAAAGAACAAAAAAAAATTGTATCATTGTGAATAAGGGGGAGACCCAAAGCCCATATAGGTAACTGGATATCCCCTTACAGAGAAGTACAGGGAGGAGATGAGTCAGTTTGGGTGCAGTGTAACAATGATGAGTCATACAATTTTTCTCTAGTTATTTAATTCTTCTTCTCCCTATTATCATGATCCCAATTCTACCTTACAAATTTGGCTAGACCAGAGGATATACACTGGTACCAGATAGGAACAGGAAACACAAGGAATCCAGAACAGAAACACTCAGGACTAGAGTGAGAATGGCAATAATGGGAGGGTGGAGAGAAGGTGGGGTAGAAAGGGGGAACCAATTATAAGGATCTACATATAATCCCCTCCCTGAGGGATGGACAAAAGAAAAATGAGTGAAGGGAGATGTCACACAGCATAAGACATGTCAAAACATTTACTCTGATTATGCTTTTGGAAGTTCTGCTTTTACATGTTTACATTCCTAGGACACATATACTTGTTTAGAATATGTATTGTTCTGTTTGTAACCTAGAGACAACCCAATCCAACCCAATGCCATAAAAATGACTTTGATTATACATTTGGAAGTTCTGCATTTATGCTCACAAAGTTTTCTTCACCCTGGCAACTCTTTAATACCAAAGTGTGGCAGTTATATAATTCCTTGTCAACTTTTTTAATAGGTTGCAGATATGGAATCTGGCCTGTCAATCAGGTCATAGTCAATCATGTGATGGTGTGGACCTGGCATGCTCATGAGGATTCTGGGAACTCCTGTCTTCCTCCCAGTAACAGAACCCACACTTTCTCTGCTACACATTCCTGTTGATGAGACACATTGAACTACATTGATGGAGGCAGAAACCTATTGCTGGAAGAACCATGGAGACTAACGCTGATTCTGAAATGCTTGGACTTCCACAAGAACCACAAGATTATCCACCCACAAGCCTGGGATCTTCATGCATTTGGCATCATTTCAATGTGCTGCGTGAGTCTGAAGAGAACATTATTGACTGACATCTGACATATGGGCTGATATTGGACTTATGTACTTGTTCTAGACAGCACTCAGATGTTTTTTCAATACACAAATGCTGTTTTATAGAAGCTCTTTCTCAGACACTTAGAGTGTCTCGCATTTGTGTCTCTCGTCACCCCAGACAAACTTACAAGGGTAATGGTTTGTTTTCATTTTGAGGTTATTCAAAATATAGTGCATAAATACTTTTGTGTAAGATATTTACCTTACAAGGGAGATTCCTGCTCTAACACTATATTGGTTTTCAATCTGGAATCATCTTTTCAAAAACTTACTGAAGATCAGTATTCCTACTTACCTGAATTTATAATTCTACTTCATCAATTTTAATCTTCTCCACCTTTTAAAAAGCAATAAAGTATTCTTGCCCTCTCATTACTCCAGCCTTCTCATCTCCCATCTTGGCGTGTACCACCAGGAGAAGCTGAAGTAAGCATGTATCTGAATCCTTCATTTTACTCACTCTCTTATACTCTATGATTTATATATATATGTGTGTGTCGGGGGGTATATATATATACATACATATATATACACACATATATACACATACAATTGAGTCTTCTGAACCAGTGGTTAGTTGTGGGGGCTGGCTTCCCCCCACAAATGGCACCCAACATAGGGAAGTAGGAAAAAAGTCTTTGGGAGTATTATAAATTGTGTAACAATTTTAAAGCCCCATAGGACAGTAGAGTGAATCGGGAAAATTGTGTGTAGTGAACATCTGGTGTGAGGATTAGCAGATAAATACTGGAAATTATGAATGACTATATCAAAGAGGACAATGAAGTAAGGTAAAAGTACACCTAAAATATATGGTATTGTACTTACCCACTTATTGACAAGATATAGTCAAAAGTAACCAAAAAAATGTTGCAATGCTTTCTAAAAGTCGTAAAAAAGTATAATACATGCTTCTCAGAGGATGGAACTTTTGATCTAGAGACGACATGAAAGAAAGTCATTGCAAACTTACAGAGATAGGGAGAATATCCCAGCGAAGATATGGTCGATGTGGACTCAAGTTTAGATGGTTTTAGAACCATTACAGGAGGAAGACAAAGAGAAATATTAATCTAGTGAGAAGTCTTGTGTGGGCTATCCAAAGCTAGAAAAACAAGATAAAATTTCTTTATGTGAGTATGAATTAGGTGATGAAACATTAGAAAAACTTGAATAAGGAGAGATTGCCTTGTTAGCTAAAACATCTGACAAAAAAATATCATGGCCAAGGTATGTATGCCCTCAGGGATCTGCAGTCACCAAAGATTCAAAGATGATAAAGTTCTACAGGAAGTGAATTCCAAAACGGAAAGAGAGGCTATTAAACAATGCCATGAAGCTACCTTGCTCTCAAAGGTAGAGAAAGCAAAGAGACAAAATCAGTAGAATAGTGAGAAACCTCTGAGATGCCCAAATTTAAATCTAGTGAAATATAAGTATAATGGATATCAAACAGATGCAAAGATTCTAGACAGAGCTGAGAGAACTAAGTCTAAGTCAGAAGGGGACATCAGTTTATAGATGTCCAGACCACGACCAGAATATAGTGGAGAGAACACTACAGATCGTAGACTAATTAACCAAGCTGGCCGGAGGTAGAGCAATTATCTCCAAAGAAATGCAAACTAAGAGAGTTAACATAGAAGAGGAAATCCAAGAAGTGAAGCTTACAGATATTCCAGTGAAGAAAATCAGCACACAAAAAAGAGAAGCAAAGAGGCAAAGTATAGAAAAGAGCCTTTACTTTAAAGGATAGAAAAAGGGATAGCAGAAGATTTAAAATTTGGAATGTCTTATCCTATTAGAGTTATTATAAAAATTCTTAGGTGAAATACCCACAAGAAATTCACAGTGCCTTCCCTTTTGAGTTGCTAAAAAATCTCAAGCAGACGTTCATTGGGTATGGTCCAGACTTTCATTTTGTAATTAGCATGATATGATCTTTGGCACAGCCTGAGTGCTGCATCCCTGCTAACTAAAGAGTCTTGGCAATGTGTCTAGAAGAAGCAGACATTGAACTGCCAAAGATAGAAATGTCCGGAAAGCTGCTTGGAGTCATACAGGACATGAAAAAAATTTCAGAAACAGGATATCATGATAGAGGAGATAGTTTCTATACAGAAGACAAATACAAGGGGTTAGAGATGAGATAACAAAAATCAGCAGCAGACTCATAGACTTCACCAATCGAGTAGAAGAAGAACTGAGCAGGGATATTGTCCTCAAAGCTTGGTGGGCCAGGATGTACTTCATACTCTCTTCAACCTGTGTGTTGTGATCAGACCTGTTCCTCTCCTTGAGTGTAGCTTCAGTGCTGTCCTCTGAATTCACATCTTCTGGGGGAAGGGGCAATGGGGCATGGGGCATGGGTCATGGGATGACCACAGCCATGACCTAGAAGACAGCCAAGCAGATTTTAACAAATGTGAACAAAAATCAAATAAGAATATCAGAGAAGCTGAGTAAAACCTAAGAACTAGGTCTGATGCTATAAGAGGAAAGACATCAGAATAATTGATTTACTGGAGGAGGACACAAGACGTCATCTGCAACAACAGTGAGAGAATTAGAGGAGAACTTCCCAAAAACCTGATGGATGAAAACCAGGAGACCATTCAGGATGCTGAAAGAACACCAGTTCAATTGAACCCAAGAAGAAATCACCAAGGCGCATAATAGTTAAGCTATCCATCGTTGAGGAAAAGGAGAAAATCATACAAGCAGCTAGGGAAAAGCAAGCAATCACATATTAAGATGCACAAAAAAAGACTATGCCCAGGCCAATTAGTGGACACTACTAAGAACAGGGGAGAGGGAACAATGTATTCCAAAAATTGAAAGAAAATAACAAACCCAAGAATACTCTACCCAACCAAGTTATCTATCATAATAAATGAAGAAGTAAGAGTCTTTCCAGACAAGGAAAAACTCAGAAAACAAAAACAAATACTAGAAGAAAATAAACCCTTCTAAGATCCTTGCTGATCCTGCTGGGCGGAAGAACAGCACTCGCCACGCATAAATAAGAAAGCACCACCATAGAACAACATTATCGAGAGGGCATCACTGAGAAACAGTCCTGAAAATAGCATTGGCTAAAAGGTGAAATGAAGTCAAGAATGAAGCACATACACACACAGAGGTACAATCCCTTATCTCATTCTATGCACAATAATAAACTCAAGATGGTTTACAGATATCAAAGCAAAACCCAAAAATATTAAGGTCATCAGTAAGGGAATTGGGGCAAACCTGAGAAGTTTGGTACAGGGAATACATAGACTATCAGCTATAGGGAAGGACACAAACACAGAAGAGGCACAAATTGAAAAGTGGGATAGCCTGAATATAAAACACCTGTCTACATTGAAATAATTCACAAAGTCAGTAGTAACAGAGCCAACTGATCGGGAAAGCATCTTTAACATTGACACATCAGACAAAGGCCTTTTTACTCAAATCTACAAAACTCTGCTAGCTTTTTCTGCTAGAAAAAAATGAATTGCCCACCAAGGAGATAGGCAAAGAACTTGAACAGAAGTTTTATAAGGGTAGAAATCCAAAAGGCTAATAAGCAGATGAGAAAATATTTCCAAACATTGACCATAAGAGAAATGCAAATTAGAATAATGAGATGCCACCTAAAACATTCAAAGATAGTCAATTAAAAAAATCAGAAAGCATCAAGTATTGAGATAGGAACTCTCATCCACTGCTGATGACTTGTAGATATATACAACTATTATGGAAAGTAGTTTGATGATATCTAATAGACATGGAAATTGAGCTACCATACCAAACCATCAATTCCCCGACTGGGCATAGACTCAAAAGAGATAAGAAACAAACTACGGCCAGACATCTGTGATCAGGGCACAGTTCACAATTATAAGGAGATGGAAACAACCCAAATTTCTGTCAATGGGTGAATAGATTAAAAAACAGTGGTAGTTACAAATCACTAAAAAGCGGTGATAAACACATGAAGCACACTATCACATGGAAGAACTGGAGGTATTATGCTAAGCAAAGTAAGCCAAACACAAAAGGAGAAGTACAACAGGAGTCCATGTAAACTTACAACAAACGCAAAAGGGGCATAGGAAAAAAGCTAGTGTCTACAAACATTCCTGGAGTAGGGTCCAGGTAGTATGGCAGGTTCCAAACCAAGTCCAGGAATAGATATGTTAGTCAACTAAAAAGGAGAGGATGAGGGGGAAAATGGGAGAAACAGAGCACTAATCCACTCAAAGAAAGAGTATTGTTTATATCCCCATAGGGAAAGAGGGTCCAGATTTCAACCAGATGCGCCAAAATATTAATACAACATATCGGCATGAATAGCAAACCAGTAGAAAGGATTGAGTGTTACACCCCAATCTCAACTGCATGAACAATTGCCCATTCCCCCAGAAGATGTGAATTCAGAGGACAGCACTGAAGCTACACGTAAGGAGAGGAACATGTCTGATCACAGTGCACAGGTTGAAGAGAGTATGAAGTACATCCTGGCCAACCAAGCTTTGAGGACAATATCCCCACTCGGTTCAGCCAATGAACAGAGAAGACCATATGGCCAAGCCTACAAGGAAACATGACATCCTTCTTTGATCCATAGGGGACTACACAGGAGGCACAGTGGGAATTGCGCCCCATCTGACCCCATCACAGCAAGGCAAATCATTAAAGGCGTACAACACAACAGCAAGGGGAGGAGAACAAGGAAGTCCTGAGGGAATACCAAAAATAGTCTTTGGGGTCAGGGTGTGGTACCCCATGATAGTTCACAGAAAAACACTCCTAAAGGCCAAAAAACAGATCTTTAACTAGTTACAGACTTTTCCTTTTTTTGTCATTGTTTTTGTTGTTGTTGTTGTTGTTGTTGTTTTGTATTCTTGTGTTGGTTTGTTTTGCTCTGTCTTCTTTTTGTGCATGTTACTATTTCTGCAGGGATATATTAATAAAATAGGCTCAATAGACAATCTGAAGGAGAAATCAATAGGACAAATGTTTCGGCAGGACATGGGAGAGTTAGAGGTGGGAAAAAGGAAGTAAGTGCTAACAAACTCAGGGAAAAGGGAAGAAGTGGTCCAAAATGAATGGTGAGGAGGATGTAGGAGACCTGGTAGGGATTGATCAAGAGTTAAGTAGCTGAGAGAAATTCATGAAACCCAAATGAAGACAGAGCATGATAGTGGGACAAGAGGAAAGTAAAAGGAAATGGAGGAAAGAACTGGGAGGCAAAGGGCATTTATAGGGGTTAAATAAAGTCATGTACATATGTAAATATATTTATACATGAGGATGGGGAAATAGATCTTTGTGCATATATTTGTAGATTTAGTATTAAGGTAGCAGATGAACATTGGACTCCTACTCAAGTACTCCTTCAAGAATACTTTGTTCTATTAAGCTGGTATTCCATGATGCTCACCTTCCAGGCATGATATCACTGAAGACAAAGAGGGTGCATAAGCAATTGTGGTAAAGAAAACTGATGTTGTTCGGCTATCAATAGATATAGTCTCTGGGGTCTTAAAGGCAAACAAGTGGCCATCTAGCCAAGAAGCAGCAAAGCCCATTGGAAGAAGCTCTCCATTCTGTGTGATCACAAGATGTCGAAGGGATCAAATATCAAGTATCAAAGAACAAAAAAAAATCACATCATTGTAAGTGAGGGAAACTGCAGATCGGGGACCCATAGCCCTTCTGTAGGCAACTGAACATCCCCTTACAGAAGAGTCACGAGGAAGAGATGAACCAGTCAGAGTGCAGTGTAGCAGCGATATAACATACAACTTTCCTCTTGTTCTTAAATACTTCCTCCACTACCATGTTCCCAACTCTACCTTACAAATCTGGCGAGAAAATAGGATTTACAGAGGTACAGATAGGATCTGGAAACACACGGAATCTCGGACAGATCATTCCTTTGGAACCCGTGGTGAGAGTGGTGATACATGGAGGGTGGAGGGGCATTGGGTATAAAAGGGAAACCAATTACAAGGATCTACATATAATCTTGCTCTTTGGGGATGAACAACAGAAAAGTGGGTGAAAGGAGACATGGAGAGGGTATAATAAGACATATTAATAATAATTTATAGATTAATAAGGACTCATGAGGTAGGGGTGGCAGGGAGGGGAAAATGAGGAGCTGATACCAAATGAGGAGCTGTTTTGCCCCTTCTGAAGTAGAAGGAAATGCTTCCACCCTTTCTGAGAAAGTGTCAGTCATTGTGAATAGATATTTGAGGAGGCTTGTGCGTGAATAGATTTGCTAGTCCTGTGCAGAAACACACGTCCCCTTGTCTGTAGGATGTGAAGTGAGCAGAGATGGATTCTTCCCTGATATGATGTCATGGAGCAGATAGTACATCCTTGTGTGACCGCTTGGAGCATCTTGGGTATATGAGGGTGAGAAAAATAGGTTTTATTAGTTGCAAAATAGGGCAATACCCTGCATGCAAACTCTTATGTCCATCAGTTAGAATGGGTAGTGCCTGTGTGTCTGGTAAGACATAGTAGTCTCCATCATGATCTATCAATCATTGAATGAAGTCTTTCTAATAAGAAGTTCCTGTTCTTTCATAGGGGGTTAGGTAGAATGAACAGGAAGGATGGCTGTTAGTTGTAGATCATATCAGATTTGTAGGGGAGCCTTCCTGGCTTCACTGTCTGCCCTGTTGTTTCCCACAGCTGTGGAATCAGTGGAATGTTGATGTCCCTGGCTTTGGAAACTAGCAACCTGTTGTGGATGGACAGCAGTCTGTAAATGGCGCTGCAATAGGTTTCTGTTTATAATTGACCCTTCTTTCGTTGTTACGTACCTCTTTCCTGCCAGATAGTGGCATGAGAACACAAAATGTTAGAAAAACACCTAGAATATGAATAAATGGTCACCTTTTTGTCTTTGCCTATTGTTAAGGCTAATTATCACTGTGATTAGCTCTGTCTTTGGAGAGGTGGTTTTACTGAGGAGAAGACATGCCTTGAATATACCTGAGGAACTGACAACAGCATAATCAGACTGATATACACACTTGGAAATTGGAATTGAGCTTCCATTTATGAATCACAGGTAATCTGGGTCAAGTAGGGGTTAGGCATTGATGTGATCAGGGGCATATAGGAGCATTGGAGTGGAGATGAAGAAATGGGAATTAGAGTAGCCAGATTTAGTTGCAGGCAGGGCTGGAGTGTAAAACTTGAGTTCTCAATAAAGGTGAGAGGACATTGCTGGAGACAGGCAGGTGTGAGTGCTGACAAGCATGGTGGAAGAGTAGGTCACAGAAATGATGAGTGAACCTAATGCAGGTGTCTTAGTCCATGGAAATTTTTGTTCTTTCTTGGGCCAGGAGAGTGGCTGCTGCCAGGGTCCATAGACATAGGTACCATTGCCTGATGGTTGGAGTTATCTGTTTGCATAAATAGGTCACTGGAGCAAGGTAGGGTCCTATTTACTGGATTCAAAAATGACCATACTAGGAGTTCACTTACGAATAATGAGAAGGGAGGAGTTAGACTGGGGAGAGAAAGAGCCAGAGCTGAGAGCAGGGCAGAACAGAGTGTTCTGTACAGCTTTTCAATCGATGTTGCTGCGTCAGCGAGATCTCTCTCCTTTTGCCAGTTCATAGAGGAGTTTAGCTAACACACTAAAATTTGGAATCCACACCCTGAGATAGCCTGCAGAGTTCTGGGACGAAGTTATGACTTTCCCACAATTATATAAACTCTAAATTTTTTTTCCAGAGCATGTTTCTGGCCAGAACACTAGTGGAGGCACTGTTTCCCCCACCAGTGAATCAAGGCAAGCAGGTCCTCTCCAAGGATTCTAGCACACCAAGACAAGAGTTGTGTCAGGATGTGTAAAATATTATGGAAATATTAGTAAACACTTGCCAGCATCTGGTGTGAAAGTCAGAAGTTAGCTATTCTCCCTAAAGGCTCCTGATATCAGAGGCCTTTGATTCTCGCACAAAAGATATGGCTGACTCCCTACTGTTAGGACAATGAGTCACTTCCCCTGAAAGCTTTAACTAAATCTTGTCTCCTACCCAAGGGCCATCAAGGCTAGGCAGCCATCAGAAAACTTAGGTCAGCCCATCTTGTCACATGAGGACACCGCCCTTCCCCTTCCTATAACGTGTACCTACAGCATAACCTCTTCCTGTGATGTGTGTTTTTACCTGTGATAAGGGGTGTTGCATGGCTCCAAAGAGTATATCAGACTTGGGCAGAATAAAGAAACTCTTCCTCTCTCTCTTTCTCTTTCTCCCCCACTCACACCAGATGATCTCTCCCCCTCTCCCTCCTCACTGATCCCTGTCCCCATGTCTCCCCTTCCCCCCAATCTCTCTCACACCAAGTGGGCCACCAAGTGGGGCTGAGGTGAGCATGCTACCATGATATGTGTCTGACTCTGTTATTTCTCTTTTTCTCATACTCTCTATGACTTTCCTATAATAATTGATAATTATCGCTGTACAACTATGCCTATCAAACCCATGATGTTATATCAGAGTCTGGCTTCCTCTGATACATGGCCAAGAAAGGAGAGGATTTCAGCTTTTGTAGAGGGTGTTGGGAGTTGAGTAAAAAGCTGTTTCTGTCTACTGTGATCTCCATGAATATTTCATGAGTTAGACCCTACTCCCAGATAAATGACACACAGGAGAGGAAGCTGGAATTTGGAGGGTGATACTCAGCTCCCTTTGTCTGCTATGAACTTTAGAACAACATTGGTGTGATGTTGTGAGTCTGAAAGGAAGGGTATACATAAAAGGAGGTGATACACTTAGTGGAGGAAAAACTGAGGGAGAGGTCTATGGACCAGAGGTCTGTCACTAGGGCTAGATATAAGAAATGGGGCCTATTTAAGAATCCATGGGGAAGGATTTCCAACATAGTTGTTGAGAATGTAGTTTGTCAGGATCCTTTCAGGTGAAGACGAATAGGCCTTGAGAACTTTGCAGTAAATGTATAATAAAGAAGGCATCTTTTTAAATCCAAACCCATATAGTGAGTAGTATTGTGTGATATAGAGGAAAACCCAGTATAAGAACAGGATGGATTTGCAAGACAATGGAGTTGATGGCTCTTAGATCTTAAAAAAATCCTGTAACTGTCATCGGTATTAATAACCAGGAAGATGGGTGAGTTCTAAGGAAAATGGAGGAGCTTAAGAGTACTTCCTTGAGGATCTTCGAGATGACAGGTTTAAGGCCTTTTAAGGGTCAGTGAGTTATAGGATATTGTGGAATATTAGGAAATTTTGAGGGGGTCTCTGAATCTAATGTAAACAAACTACTTACTGATGCCTTACAATGGTCGGTTGGGTGACATGAGAAATGCATGGGCTAACTAGAGCAAGTAGAAAAGGAAGTGAATTAGTGGGGTTGGGTATCAGGTCAGTAGATTGATCTTGGGGGCAGATGGAAGCAGGGAGAGTGTGTGGTGGACTGCTAAGATTGGAGCTTGAGAGGCCCCCAGTAAGTGAAAAGTTATTGCTGTGTTGAAATTAGAAAGAATATCTCTGCCCTATAGGGGGATGGGGCATTTTGAGATGACTGGAAACTGGTGTGAAAATTGTACATTAAAAAGGTGACATCAAAATGGTTGTGTCATGAGGGGTTGTGGGACTATACCTGACATTCCTACAATCAAGGTGAATGCTAAAAGAAGTTTGTCCTGAAGGTTCAGGTCATGTTGAATCAGTGGTCCCTATATCTAAAAAGAAAGAAATAATCTTACCTGAGGCTTCCCCAAGATGATCATTACTCATGGTTCCAGGTGGGTCTGTTTATTCTGGGCACCGTCAATCCTTAATAGGAAGCAACCTGGCAAGGAAGCATCTTGAGCCTGTTACAGTAGAGACTATCCTTCCCAATCCTCATTGGAGAAGGCAGTAAAATCCCCAAGGTCCCTCTTGCTTGCCACGTGGGCATGGTTTTAGAGGACGAAGAGGATCAGGGCACTTGCAGACCCAATATTGTCTGGGAGTGTCTGTAGCAAGGTCCTCCTGGCTTTCTCTTTGTGGCCCATCGTATTTTGGATTGTCAGTGTTGCCCTCAAGAGCACTGGCAAGCATTTGCTATTGAGCTTTGTCTCTCGCTGTTTACCTGGTTTTTCCTGTACTACTCTGTTATGGAAAACCCTGAAAGATGCATTTAGAAGGTCTCACTGTGAGGTCTGAGAATCTTCCTGTAACCTTTAAGTTTCCTTTAAATGTCCAGAACTGATTGGGAAATAAAGTGTGAATGTAACGAAGTAGCCCCAGCTGGTGTTGAAGGATCAACCCTGATGTCTGTAAGGAGAGCCCCTGATAGGCTAGGTAGAAATTCGATCCTGAAGGATCCCTCTAGTTTTGTCATAATTCACTGCCTTATTGGCCAGTCATGGTAATCTCAGAGAGTGCGGTCCCCATGGCTCAGCTGATAATTCCAGTGAGGGTCTCATCAGGAAACTGCATGGGGGTCCACTGGTTTATGCCAGTTCTGGACAATGAATTTCATTGCCTCTCTACTGAGTCCCTACCCCGACTCGCTCCCTGTCTTTGGGGTAGAAGGTATTTTTAAGAATAATATAAATATCATGCCAGGTAAGATTGCAAAGTTGAGTGAGATATTTAAACTCTTTAATATAAATATCTGGGTCAGAGGCAAAAGATTTCCTGACATTTTCCCAGAGAAAATAAGTCTAAAAGAGGGAACAGAATATGTACTTTCAGAAATCCTTCAGCCCCCAACACTTCAAGGAGAGGACGAAGGTGGGAAGGTCAGACGGTGAAATCCTCAGATACAAAGAAGCTGTTTTTAAGCCAAAAAGAATAGAGCATGAATGGTGGGGGGGGGGGGGGGGGGG
>PVJH01032810.1:0-22242 GCA_004026705.1 Nesogale talazaci | reverse complement strand
AATTTTCCCCTTGAACATCCTGAGGCTCCTTAGTTCATTGCTTCTCCAGCCAGGCTAAAAGCAGGCGTTCTATCTCTTTATATACCTCTCCACATTATCTAGCACAAGGATGGCACTTTTGAAATGCTTATCTGTGAATACCTTCTGATTATGTCAGGGTTTGGGTGAAGGTGGGCAAGAGTCCATCTAACCAGGTCATGCTGGGAATCCAAAGATGGATTCTGTTTCCCTGCTATAAGACCAGATTGTGCTCTACTTTCCACCAAGCTAATACCTGGGAGGATCAGGGCTAAAACTCCAGCCTCTCGCTGCTACACTTGGCAGGTTCTTAACACTTGAAAAGACATAGGTCAAATATTCACCCTCAAAAAATACCATATGCCTATCCGCTCTTCTTTCTCAACTTCTAACCTTCCCAGTACCTTCCCAACTTTCACTTTTCCAGTAGGAAAGGAGAGACAAGATGCCTTGTCTGGGAATCCACTTGGGACTGTAAGGAAGCATTCGTCCTTAGGTGTGTGGGCAGGTTAGGTGGGTGGTGTCCTGAGTCGGCCTTCACGAGTCTGAACCTGGCCATCAATGTGCACCGACAGTTCCACTCCTTTTCAGTAGGAGCGAGGATTCCTTCCTCTCCTCCCCCAGTACATGGGCAGAGAAAACTAGTGTGGGCTTGTTTGTCTATTCTAGGAGATGCCCAAAGAAGACTTCTCTCCCAGTCCCTCCCTCAGTCCAAATACAAACGACCAGCACCTTCAGAGGACCTTCTTTCTGCATCAGTAAACTCCTTCAGTCAGTGGCAGCATCAGCCTGTTTCTCCTGGCATCATGGCAGTGAAGTAGAGAGAAACTCACCACCTTCTTTTGAATGCAGTGGCCCTGGAGAGAAGGAATTCCAGCCGACAGACCCACGGGTCCTCTCACTCCTGGCATTAAGGGTGATGAGTGGATTTTCAACCCGGCAATGCCTGGGGGATTTCCTGACCATGCTGGTAAATGTCGCACAGAATCGGGGGGTTAGCTGAGAACAATAGTTCCCCAAGACATTTTAAACTTGGTCCCTGGGTTGGTGATCTGGGCCTGCTTTTGAGGCTTCCCTCTGGGGATACAATTTGTTCTCACTGACACTTGGAGGAGGAGGAAGGGGTCTTGTGGTGGAGTTGCCACCTCTCTGGATGATATAGCAAGAACAGGAAGAAGATATGCTTTCTTTTCCTCCAAAGCACATTTGTGTCTGTTACAGCTTCAAGCATCTTACCTAAGGTTAGATGCCTAGTGGAGATAAAATTGAGACCCCAAGACAGGTAGATTAAAAAGAACAAAAGAAAAGAAAAATAGAGATAGAGTTAAAAAACAAAACAAAAATAGCCCATCAAGTCAATTTTTGTTCACAGTGACGCCATGGACAAAGTAGAACTGTCCCATCGGATTTTCAAGACTGTAATCTTTACATAAGCAGACGGCCACATCTTTCTTCTTGAGGCCTGGTGTGTTTAAGTGGCTAACTTTTTGGTTAGCAAGGAAGCACTTTAAGCACTGTGCTATCAGGGTTCCTCATAGAGAAAACAAATTCTACGAATACTTAGTTGTGACGACCACTAATTGAAGATCTATTATACTTAACCTCAGTATCTACGCAAAGGTAACACACCTCATTGTGGTCTAAAGACTATCTAACATACTAGTAGAGTGGTAGTTACCTACTCAGGAGCCCTGGTGGTGCAGTGGGTTTGGCTGATAACCAGTAAGTCGGGGGTTCAATCCCACCAGGCATTCAACGGAGGAGGATGAAGCTGTCTGTTTCTTTAAAGCAGCGGTTCTCAAGCTGTGGGTCATGACCTCTTTGGGGGTTGAATGACCCTTTCACAGGGGTTGCCCAATTTACAACAGTAGCAAAATTACAGTTATGAGTAGCAATGAAAACAATTTTATGGTTGGGGGTCAGCACAACACGAGGAACTGTGTTAAAGGGTCATGGCTTTAGGAAGGTTGAGAAACACTGCTTGAAAGATTTGCAGTCCACATGACTTGTCCACAGGAAGATAAAGCAGAGAGAGTACGTCCCATGTGCAAGGAGAAAGAGAGAAAGTTCCCAAAATCCTCATAAGGAGGCCACGCCCACAAGGAGGCATCATCAGTCTGTGACCTGAGTGGCAGGCTGGATTCTACCCCACATTTATCACGCTGACATGAATTATGTAACTACCAAGCTCTTGAAAATAAGCTACAAGGAATATTTGAGTAGATGACAAAATATAAGTTTTCAAGAGGCAGAATACTAAAACTATCAAGATTTGCCTGCAGAAAATAGAAAACACAACTGACAATGGTTGTAAAATATAGGAACTTTTTTTACAGGTAAGAAGCGATGTGCAAACACCTCTGTACATCATTAGTTCACAGTCAAGTCATATGAGGGAGAGAAACTCTAGGTTTTTGTCCTCATTGGGAGTCCAACTCCAGGCATGCTTCCGTATTTAAGGTGAGAGGGAGGCTTGGAGAACAGAGTCGTATTTGTCACTGTATTTCTTTTGTTAGGTAAGCACTTTTTCAGGTGACTTTCTCTTAACTCTCAATAGGCAAGAACAGCTTACATGGTTGTCTCAAGTGGCAAGAAACTCTGGGAAAAGGCGTCTTTTGGAGCTTGGACCTTTCATGGTGCATTGATTGATTCTCCCCCCTCCATCCCAGACAAATGTTACTAGGATGTACATGTTTTTATCTTCAAAGAGTGGGAATTGGATAGTCACCAGTGAATATCTGTCACAATA
The DNA here is from genome assembly GCA_004026705.1 of Nesogale talazaci. NCBI lineage: Eukaryota > Metazoa > Chordata > Mammalia > Afrosoricida > Tenrecidae > Nesogale > Nesogale talazaci. The sequence continues at coordinate 19,475 of PVJH01032810.1, read as the reverse complement.
AAATTTTATGTAAAGTGTGATGTTAACTAGGTGAGGGGGGAAAGACATTGCCACATAGGCAAAAATACATAAATAGAATGGAGAGAAACATCTAGAGTCAAAACTGAAATTTCCTTTATGGGCTGGAACTAGACAGTCGAGTCCCTGGAAAAGGATAATATATCTGATAATCTAGCAAGCCATGAAAAAGATGAAGACCCCTGACAAGATGGAGGGCACAGCTGTTAGAACGCAGCTTAAACATAACAATTGTGTAGACAATTGGGCAGGACTGGGCGGTGTTTCAGTCTTCTGTATACAACTCACTGACTTGACTTCACTGAACAAACAACAAAAGCCATTTAGTTTCTTTCTGTTTTGTTGGGTTTTTTTTTTTGTTAATTTCCTTTAATAAAAATTGGTTAGGTTTCTTTAATGGTCTTGTTTTAACATATAAGAGTCAGGGAATAATCTTAAGGGAGTATCCTGAGTATAAATCTATTCATCGTAGAACAAGCTCAGCACTGAGAATCAGGATTCTCTATTTCCTACTCCTGAACCTCAGGAACTTGTAATTCCAGGAGAGGTTTGGATATGACCTGGGGACTCATTTACAGGTGACTCAGAAAAGCTGAAGTCAGGGCATGACCTTAGCCTATGAACTTGATGGTCTCAAGCTTATCTTCCTCTCACCACTAAGGCTGAAACTGATTGGAATCTTGGCTACTTCAAACAATTGTCATTTAGCCTCTCTGAGCTTCATTTTCCATATGTATATTTTTAAAAAGCCACTAGATGTAATACCAATCTCTCTCAGAGTTGTTGGAGAATTAAATATCACCATGTGTAGTGCCTAGCTTATAGAAGAGTCCCTTTTCCATCTTCACTTTCTCCTGTGAACAGATCTCCCTAAGGAGTCCTCCTGCCCCCAGAAATTGCGAATCTTGTACCTAAGAGCCCATTAGCCAATCACCTCCCAATCTTGAACACTTGTGAGTCTGCCCTCCCATTGGAAGGGCCTTATTGCCCCTGGTGCACGCCTGGTGTGCATCTAATCATGACACTCAGATACAGACAAAACCCTCAAGCTTGCTGTCACTGAATTGATTCTGATGCATAGTGACCCTACACAACAGAACAGAACTGCTCACATGTGTTTCTGAGACTACAACTCTTTTTTTTAATTAAAAACATTTTTTATTAGGCATCACTACCCTCTGGTGGTGGGAGTAGGAGGCCCAGCCTTTGCTCCTGTGAGCTGGAATTGAACCTCCATCCTAGTGGGCTGCAGTCCCACGCACAACCACTACGCCACCGGGGCTCAGGCGAGACTACAACTCTTTACAAGATTGCGAAGTCTCACCTTTCTTATGTGGAGCAGCTAGTGGTTTTGAACTGCTGACCTTGAAGTTAGCAGCCTAACAGGCAACCGACTATGCTACCAGGGACCAAGTAGACAAACCTGGGTTCATAAGCACAGCTCTGCCCTGGCTACCTGATGATCAAAATGCCCATTTCTTCACCTGTAATCTGGGGGATAATAATGCTGCCAGGAATGTTTTAAATACTTCTCCTTGACTCACTTGCTCACTGCCATCAAGTCAACTCTGACCGCTGGTTACAGGACTGCTCCTGTGGTTTTCTGAGTGTACCTCTGCTTGGTGAAGAACTGCTGACCTAGTGGTTAACAGCCGAAGGTCTGGCACCTGGTGAGCGTTTATTTGTTTAAGCAAATATTTTTTTTATGCTAGAGGGGTAGAGAACACAGTTCCATGTTACAGAAAAGAAACGGAGACTTTGGGAAGCTGAGTGACTAACCCAGGTCACTGTCTAATTAAGAACCTCTGGGTCTTCTGCTGCACCGGTCTCTCCCGGGGGGTTAGCCGCGGGGAAGGCAGGGCGGGCTGGTCCCTGTGGCTGTCAGTAGCGAGTGTCTGCTGGGGCTGCTCTTGGTATTAGAGATGCATGGGGTGGGGATGGGGCTTGGGGAGATCAGGTGGGGTCGGGACAAGGAGACCTGATCAAGAGGAGAGAAGGCTCTGGAGGCAGCCCACCTGCTCTCATAAGGAAAAGCGGCGAGTGCAGGTAAGGAGGACAGCGCGCTAATGAGACTGGTGATTCTTGAAGAAAGAGGAGAGTGTGACTGTACCTGGGAGGGTTGGGATGAAGCGGTAGGTAGAAAGGGCTGTAGAGAGGACATCGCTGATGTCAGAAGGGATGTATATACATATACATATGCCCCATATATATTTCAGATAGATGCCCAACATATGTTTAACATATACACATGCCCCCACGTATACTCAATATATGTTAAATTCTGCCTCTCTGTGAGCAAGAATCAATTCAATAGCACCCAACAACAACAAAATGCAAGTAGGGGTCCCTTCTGACATCAGGGATATCATTATCTATATGTGTGTGTGTGTGTGTGTGTGTGTATAGATATGTATATCTAGCTATCTATCTATGTGTATGTGCTGTGTCGGAGCCCGCTGTGCTAATCCTTCTCGAATGTACTTCTATTCTTCTCAGTGCTTGCGTGCTAGCTGAAAGGCTGGCGGTTGAACCTGCCAGCTGTTCCTCAGGGGGAAGCTGTGGGGGGTTGCCTCCTCCAATAGTTACAGCCTTGGGCACCCCACGGGGCAGTTCTTCCTTGTCTTGTAAAGTACCCCTGCAACACGATGGACCGGATAGGAACAGTTTGCCTTTTAAACGTCGGGCACTGAACGAGAAAGATATTTTTTGAAGGCCAGAGTCAAGGCCCCCCAGGCATATGAAAGGACTCTGAGAGAGCACGCGCTCCTTTCCGGAGGAGCGGGTGAGCAGCGGTGAGGACGGTGCAGGGAAGGTGATCGACCTGGCAGGGACTAGAGTCTCCAAGAGCATCTCCGGCCCCAAGGTTGGATGACGCTCACAAAGTCTCCCTAGCACGTCTGTAGGGCTGTCCAGGAAGCCCACGAAGGGCCTGCGACCCCAGGCATAGGGGAGAGAGAGAGAATGGACCCAGCTTGTTCTCTCGTCTCCTCCCCAGCCTCACCCTGTGCCTTTCACCAGGGCATGAGGCTCTCTGGGGGTGAGGGTGGGGTGGCGTGGGGGACTGGGGTTCCTTTCTTTGACTGGAAAGGGAAGACCATGATTGGAGCTGCCCTCAGCTGGTGCAGGGCCTTCCTCCGAAGGCAGCCTCGGTCTGCGCTGCTGAGGGAGCTCTCTGCGTTAGGTGGGATGGAGCAGGCTCTGGCAGCAGGAGGAGAGTGAAGATGAAAACCTCCCCAGCCGAGCGAGTGGTCAGGGGCTCCTGAAAGCCAGCACCTGCTTCCTGGGGCCCCGGGCCATGTTCTTCTTGACAGGCCAGTGCCGACTCTGAGTTTCTATCTCTTTCAGTCAGGCTAGCTTCTTCCCCCTCTGGTTACCTGTCTCCTTGTCTGTCCATCACACCGCTTTGATTTTCCAGACTCTTGCCTCCATGTCTCTGTCCTGCCAAGACTGAGCCTTGGGTTGTGCTCTCAGCCATCTTTGCTACCCAGAGCCAGGAGCTGTCACCTTGGCCCTCCTCCAGCCCCGGATTGTCTCCTGTCTCCTGGGACATTTCATTCTCACCGGCTCCCATGCGTCCTTGCATCTATCCCTTGGCACAAGAGACACCAGTCCCTCAGAGAAACCACAGCCCTTGTACCTTTGTGCCCAAGTACCAGCCCTGTCTCCTCTTCCCAAAGAGCATGGAAGTTTCCAGGGGCTTCCAGGAGGAGACAGGAAAGTGTCAAAGTGTGAAAGTGTCAGCTCTGTACCCCTGTCTGTCCCCTGACCTTCACGCAGGGTGTCATTGACCCCCATCAGCCTGCTGGAAGAAGGAGACTGCAGTATGGGGCACAGAGGGCCACGTGCAGGCTCGGGAAGGCTAGCATGTGGCTGAGCCACTGTGCACAGAGGGGGCATCATCAGCCGTACGGACGGGCCAGCTTGTCTCTGCACCTTTGTGGATCTCAGGTGTCTTCCCAGCTTTCCTTCCTCTACTTTGGGGGCACAATTTCTGCTTCTCCTGCACCCTTTTAGGTCACTTTCTCCCCAAGAAGAGGCAGGGCATGAGAGAGCAAGGGACGGTGTGGAGGAGGAAGCGGGAGAGGAGGGCCCAGATTCAGGCAGGCGAGGCCAACCACAACCAGATGCTCAGAGGGACAGGATGCCTACTGGTGATGAGCAGGGGTTCTGGAGGCAGCGATATCTGTGATCCTGGGTAAATGGAGTCATTTATTTCCTTAGTTCTAAAACAATAGCGGCTGGGCAGAAGACGAATGTTCAATTTGCAAACATCCTGGTATGAAAAGAACATTCCACCTCCTCTCTCTGTCAGGGGTCTGCCCAGGTGGGAGGGTGCCCATATTTGTTGCACAGTCTGGCAGCAGTTACCCCCGTGATGGGAAGAAAGGAAAGCAATGCATTAAAGCATCTACCAGAGTACCCACATTATTTTAGGAAGCGGCTTGTGTTACCACTGCTGTGATGGCTTCATTGTGGGATAGCGAGAACTGAATCAGTAGCAATCCATAACGCTTTGTGTCAATTTTCACAATCCTCTCCCCAATCTGATTTTCCCATTGGCTTGTCCAAAGGGGCTCAGGCCCTCTAGACATGGGTCTTTTTCTCCCCACCTCTGGGGGACAGAAGGAAACCACCCAGTGGGAGAGAGAGAATGCATCAAATGTTCCCTTGTTCTGCCTGCCCAGGATCTGCTGGTCTGTAACTCATCAGTAAACACGTAGCGAGGCCTACTCGGAGCCAGGCTCCACACTAGCAGTAAGCCTGCAGTGGGAAAGACAAGACAGTCATGCCTTAGGGAGCCACCTTGCTCAACGTTTCCAAGTGAGTTTGCGTTTGCCTTCAGCAAGAACTGAGCCCACGTTGCTGGCCAGCTATCACCATGAATGCTTGTCTCAACACAACCTCTGAGTGCCATTGTGACCTTGATCATGACTCCTTCTCCCACACGTCACCTTCCATGTCTCTTCTCCTGCGACGGCGTCCTGGGATGGCAGGAAGCGTTCTGCTTCAGTCCTTGCAGCCCAGGTGTCTGAACCCACTTAGCCACTTCGGGGTCTGGTGACCGAAAGGCAGTCCCGCTTTGAGGAGTAAAGACTGACTAGTAGGTGAGCATCGTGCACTTTTTCTTGCTGTTAGAGGAGCCTTGGACAGATTTAGACCAAGAAGAGACCTAGTCAGAATTTCGTTTTAGAAAAAGTTCTGAGGTATGAGGGAGAGAATGGACTGGGCCAGGGGTCTTCTGGAGAACTGAGCAAAAAGGCAAGGAAGGGAAAGAGAAATAGAGATAGATAGATAGATAGAGAGAGAGAGAGAGAGAGAGAGAGAGAGAGAGAGAGAGAGAGAGACTGACTGACTAAGGGAGCGAACTGGGCAGTGGTTGTGAGACCGGGGAGGGAGAGAGAAGTGTGAGGGCATTTTTGAGGGAACAGCAATGACAGGGAGGTGTTTAGGGACAAGAGTTGAAAGGGTTTTTACCATGTTTCTGGCTGGTGGGCCTAGATTCAGGTTAGGATTGCCATTAATTGCAATGAGTCTCTCTCTCTCTCTCTCTCTCTCTCCCCATTAAAAAAAATCCAGAATCTAGTTCTCTCTGGTCAGCTCCAACTCACAGAGGCCCCACCTGTGTGAAATTAGACCTGTTCTTCATGGGGAGTTCGATGGTTGATTTCTCAGAAGTGAGACTTAGCCCATTCTTCCAGTGTGGCTCTGGGGGAACTGGAAACTCCTATCTTTCAGTTAGCAGTGAAGTATGCTAATAGTTTGCAGCCCCCCAGAAACTCCACAGAGGAGCCCTGGTGGTATAGTGGGTACCTATTGGACTGGTAACCACAAAGTCGGCAGTTCGAAATCACCCGCCACTCCACAGGAGAACGATGGGATTTTCTAGTTACTGTGAAGTCCCCGAGATGCCCAGGGGCAGTTAGACCCTGTGCTCCAGCGCCACTACGGGTCACAGGAGCCTTAAAGACAGTGAAGTCCCCTGTTCTGAGAGAGGGTCTCTATGTTACATTCAATCTCACACTCAAGCTCCTTTGCCCCGTCTAAGAATCAAGGACAGAAGGCATTTCAGGGAACGGAAGAATCGGATTGGTCGAGTTCTGGTGAGCTAGGGTTTTGCAACATATGGAGAACCTTCTTGTTGCTGGAGACTGCATTTCTCCCATGACTGCCTTGTGAGCCTCGGTTTTCCCACTGCTGAGATGGAGGGAATGCTCTGTGCTCATGGAGGCCTCCTGGGGCTCAGGGTGCACAGGCTGCCAAGGTGTTCTGTGGAGGCGCGGTCTCGGTGGGAGTTCAGCAGAGTTGACCAAGATCAGACTTAGCTTGATAGGGAATGTGTTCTTTCTTCCTCTCTCACATGGGGTTTCTGGTTCTTTTGCCTGAGGATTGGGCATGTTTGCCTGTCTTCGGGAGAGGTGAAGGAGGTGAAGGACTTATCCCTAAATGACAGTGGCTGACTTCCTCACTCCACGTCCTGCTTTGAAGCAGCATGTTTCACGGTTCCAATGGTCCTCAACTTACCCTTCCAGCTCAACTGGCTAAGCACTCTTTAACATAAGGCTATGAAAGAGGAAGTCCAATCACTGATTATATGTAAACAACAAAAACTATAGATGGTTCCATATAGAATATTCTCACAACTGCTTCTTCTAAGGATCTCACAACTGTAACTTTAACTTTTTATCCACTACCCCCCCTTTTTTTTGGTAGATGAGGGGACAGGAGCTTAGAGAGTGAGCTGCCAGCCCAAGGTCACAACAGATCGTCAAGTCAGAGCCAGAACTCAAACAGTAAATGTGATGCCCCTTCCACTCTCTCCTCACCTGGACATGTCTGTGCTCTTTGAGTCTCAGGATGACTCTGGGAGCATGGAGTACAGAGCCGTGTGGCCCAATATTATCCATTATAAGCTCAAATTCACCACCGTCAAGGCGATTCTGACTCATAATGACCCTATCAGAGTAGAACCATCCCTGTGAGTTTCTGAGCTGGTAAACCAGCTTTCTCCCATGGATTACTTAGAAGTTTCAAGTGGCCAGCTTTGCACTTAGCATCCCAATACGTCACCCACTGTGCCAGCAATGGGCCTATTATCCATTATATGAATGAAGACATCGAGGCCAACCTAGGAAGACAAAGTGCCTTGTAAGGGCATCTGCCAGCTTCCTGACAGCTCTCTGGTAAGGCCTGTGAAGATCCTGGCAAAGTACCTGGCACATATGGAATTCATACTGTGTGTGGTCCTCTGAGCCCAAATCAGAAACCATTGAATGTATTGAATGTAGAATTGTAGATATGTGTGAAGGAGCATTCAATATTATCCAAAGGAGAGCAAGGGGACTGGAGAGCAAGTAGTTTGGGATGGGATTAAGTGCTGCCAGGTCAGGAATTATATTGCCAGCATCAAAATTGTTCTTCTATTCTGAGTACTGACAATATACTGTGTATGCCATCTCTTCAACAAGCATGCTCTTCCCTTGCTCTTGACAAAGAAACTGAGGTTTAAGGAGATTGAGAAAGATCCAAGAATCAGAGGAAGTTGATAAAAAGAGTGAATGGAACACTGAGTTTAATGGAGATACACAGTCATAGGCAGATATCTGGGAGAATGAAAATTGATTGTAGCCATCAAATACAATGACGTGACCTCTGAAGATGTTTTCCTGCATAACTTGAACCTAAATCTTAGACTTCAGTATAGAGAACCATCCAGAAATGCAGTACTTATTGAACATCTAACATATATTAAGCTTTCTACATAATGCTTTTTATGCCAAAATATCACTCAATCCTTGAAGCAAACCTAGAGCAAAGACACACTCATTCCTCTAAAAATGGTCTTATTGGGGCACAATCCACAAATACAATTTAAAAATTCAATCATATCAAGAAAAGTTGTATAATCATGACCGCAATCAATTTTGAACATTTTCTTCTTTCTTGTACTCTTTGTTTTAAGCTACCCATTCCACGTCCCCCTCCCCCAACCTCCCCTGCTGGACCCCTAAGCAACCATTTATCCAGTGATTCTCTCTATAGATTCACCCATCCTGGGTTTCATAAATCAAAAACCATACAAAAACACACAGACAAAAATCTAGTAACAATCACAAAGTGTAAAATAGAGGAAAACCTCAATCGAAAAGAAAGCAAAAAAAAAAAAAAAACTAGAACAACTTCAAAATGGGTCAAAAAGGAGATCAAAAGATTAGGAGTTAAATTTTTTTTGTTAGGAGTTAAATTTTAGGCTAGTTACATCTGCCATAATCCACTGCACAATGCACTCTGCATGACATGAGAGCAAGGCTATCACATCCCTGGTTTGTGTGCAGAGAGAATTCAGGAGGCTAAATCCACATGCATTTCCCCTTCCTTTAAAACAAAAACAAAAACTGACACAAAATTTAAATAGGTCAAAAGGGAGATCAAATAGAATGTTACATTTTAACCTAACTATATTTACTGTAATAGAATAGAAAGTCATTCTTATTTCATACTTGAGAGAGCAACGCAAAAGAATTGGGGAAGAATAAGGGTTTGCTTAAGATCATTCACTCAGTAAACTTATCGAGCCAGAATTTATAGTGTAGACCTCACTTTGATTCACCAGTCTGCAATGGGTAGACGTAAAATCAGACAGCTGTCTTGACCGGAGTACAAAAGTATGTTGATATTTTTAACAGAACCAAGTGAAATTTTTGATGGTATCAGGCTCATGAAAATTTGCCAACGTTCACAGCTTCAGTACTCTGATATTGCTCTTAATACCTGACTGCATGAAAAGAAAGTTTTCCTCTTTTGTTTTTTTCCGCATCACTGCCATGGTGGGAGTAGGAAGCTCTGTCTTGCTCTTGGAGAGCTGCTGCTGGATTTGAACCATCAACCCTGTAGGCCATAGTCCCGCACACAACCACTACGCCACCGGGGCTCAGCGGAAAAAAAAAGTTAAATGGCTTTTGGAGGATATTTAGAAACTGGGTTGTTAAATGAAATCATTTGAGGAAATTGAGGCTGAAACAGGCAAGAACTGGAGACAAGCTTGGACTAGAGGTGGAAACTCTTTCTTCTTTGCAAATATCCTGAGCTTTGTAACAGGACCACAGCACAGGTAGATGAACAGTCTTGATTGTCTGCATCATGATGTTTTCTCCTAACTGGATATTGAACATGGACTCAATCTTGTCAATAACCTCTCCCTGGAATATAGGTTAGGTAGTCCCTTGTCTAAATTGATGGCTTTCTTTTGCAGATGTAGAACACAATGCAAGAGCCCAACCAGTCCTCTGTGACTGAATTCATCCTTCTGGGTTTCTCTCTCAGCTCCAGGACCAGTCCTCTGCTCTTCTTTGCCTTCCTGATCACTTACCTACTCATTATCCTGGGGAATAGCTTGATCTCCATCCTGATCTGCCTAGACTCACGCCTCCACACACCCATGTACTTCTTTATTGGCATTCTTTCCATGTTGGATCTGGGATACACCACTACGACTGTTCCCCAGATGTTGGCACATCTGGTCAGCCGGAAGAAGACCATCTCTTTTGCCAGGTGTGTGACCCAAATGTATATTTTCTTGGTGCTAGGCATCACTGAATCCTGGCTCTTCGCCATCATGTCCATCGACAGGTATGTGGCTATCTGCCACCCACTTCGGTACAAGGTCATCATGAGTCCATGTCTATGTGGGATAATGGTCATCTTCTGTGGACTCTGGGGTGTCATCGCCGCCCTTGTCTACACTTTCTTTGCCATGCGCCTACCCTACTGTGGCCCCAACAAGATCAACCACTTCTTCTGTGAAGTTCCTGCAGTCCTGAAGCTGGCCTGTGCGGACACGTCACTCAATGACCAAGTTGACTTTATTCTCGGCTTTAGTGTCATCCTGATCCCGCTCTCTCTCATACTCGTCATCTACATCAATATCTTCATTGCCATCTTAAGGATTCGTTCAGCCCAGGGGCGGCTCAAGGCTTTCTCTACTTGTGCTTCCCATATCACTGTGGTCACCATGTTCTGTGTGCCAGCCATGGTCATGTACATGAGGCCTGGATCTATGGCATCCCCAGAAGAGGACAAAAAACTGGCCCTATTCTACAATGTCATCTCTGCCTTTCTCAATCCCATTATCTACAGCCTCCGGAACAAGGATGTAAAGAGGGCCTTCGTCAAGGTAACAGGCTGGAGCAGGGCCTCAGAATAAGTCATTGAAAGGGCAGCTATGGGAAAGAGAAATAAGACTATTAATACACATTCAATTTCCCCAAATATTCATTTTTATGACCCAGAGGCACCAGTGTACACTTCCTCTCAGTCCCAAATCTCAGCTCTACACAGGTCCTTAAGGAACAATCCACCATTTGGTGGACAGACTGCCCTTTGGCAGATGGAAACAGATATATGATATGTCTTTCAGACATATGAATCCTTTAGTTCCCCTTTATTCTAAAGTTTTCAGTGGTCAACAAAAAGGATGTGTCTGAATCATTAAAGATGTTTTCTTGAGATAAAAAGAGCATAATTTGGAGTGTGTCTTGTGACTGGATTTTAAAAAAAGAATAATAGCTATTGAATGCACCTTATTGGAAACGTACACATATCTCAATTAAATTTCATAATATCTTCATAAAGTACATATGCTGCTCTTAGGTGCAGTCAAGTTGTGGCTGAATCAGTACCACATGCTCTTTGGTAGCAACGACATTGACTCTTGGCCCAGAGAGGAGGAATGAGTCAAAGTCTTCCATGCTTTCAGAGCCATCTCTGTTTTGTTATAACACGTGCTTATGCCAAATGCACATGTGGGAGAGAAGTTGAGATGACAGAGTCACATGTGAGGCCAGCTCTGTTCGGACCCCATTGACTTACCTAGACTCATATCAGGCCTCTCTGGTGAGCCTTCTCTTTCTCTGTGTAGACCAGACTCCTTTCATTGCCTCGAAGGGGGCATGCTCTTTCCCGTTTAAGGGCCTTCACACATGGTGACCTGTTAATGACGCATTCTCCTCACCTTTAGCCCTAACCCACCGTCCATCCTACTCTTTTCTCCTGTTCATTTTGTTAATCTGGAGCCCTACCATGAGTCAGGCCTCCAAAGTATCCTGTCTCTTGTCACAAGAAAGGCACCAGACACAGCCCCTCACTTCTCTGTTCGATAGCAAGTTCCACAAAGCACAGGGACCATGACAGACCAGCTATTGCAGCACGCTTCCCACACAGACGTTCCATGTGTGAATAAATGAGCACCTGAAGGAAAGACTGGAGGGAAGATAAAGGTGAGAAGGGCAGTTAGGATGAGCAATAGACAGAAAATGGGTGGTAGCTATAAATTAAGGAGGGGTATACATAGGATTAGATATTGCTATTCAGTCATAATTATATGCAAACATTAACTTTTGTTATTAATAAATATCAAGAGTGTCTTTGGAATACAATCTTTCACTACAAACTAGCAAGGTTTAGAAAAATAATGATACATAATTCTAGACGGATCCCTTGAAATTGATATATTCACAGCTGGTCATACATTTGTAATTGGTTCTACCTTTTTAGTGAAGTGCCTTTGTTCTAGGCGACACTCAGCACATCAGTTACATAAATAGTAACCATGCATAAATATGGCTCAACATTTAGTGTTTATATATAAGGCATGCTTTTTAAAGTCTTACACATATTCATTTATTTATTATTTATTGTATATTAATGAACAGGAAGCACATAACCATGTGCATAGTGAGAATTTGTAATGCATGTACACATGGGTTCAGAAATTTCACTTCTAGGACATGGTCCTACAGAAAAATTAGAAGAGCAGACTGCATTTTATACACAAAGGTGTTAATCAAAGAATTAACTGGAAATAGTTATAAATATGACACACAACTTTATTAGCTATTATACTCAATCCATATTATATATCCTATTTTGAAGTAATATTTATTTATGCTCCAAGGATGACATAATATAAAAACATCAAGATGTAACAGTGTGTATAAGAATCTGGTAACACCTATACATTCACATTAAAGAGCCTGAAATAGCAGATATAAATATGTTAGCAGTGCCATAAGAGTTCCTTAGGATGCAAAAGTATGTTTAAAGTTTTGAGAATTCTGATTTTAAGTAAATAGAGATTTGTAAAGGCAAATAGCTATGTTAACTGTTTAACAGAGATTTTTTTTTCTCAAATTTGTTAGATTACAAAGTCTTTCTTGGAACATTTATGAGCCAAAGAGATGAATATTCTCTAAAAATATACTTGGATGAATGTAGTCATAGATGAATTTAAAGGGAATTTAAATTTAAAACAGAATAGCACTGACTTTAGGAAATTTGGAAAACATAAAAAAAGAAAGTGATTAAAGTATATCTCAATTTTTCTCAGTTTGCCCTTCTTAGTGTCCTCATGTGTTTCTTTATGCCTGGGCAACATTTGACATAATTGAGATAATCTGTAAATATGACTCTATGGCCTCTCATTACAACCTGGATCTCTCTCTCTTTAAAACCAAACAAACCATCAAAAACGAAGCTCAGAGGTGAACTGAGGAATAGTACAATTTGTGAAGGGGCTTGTGGGGCAGGCCCATGGTGTAAGAGCTAACTGTTTTCAAGTTGGAGCTGGGATTCCGTGGGAGCCCGGAACTCATTCTGGATCTGTGCTTATTCCTCACTCCTTTTCCACAGTGACTTGGGAGCTAATATAACTCTCAAAGCATGTCAAGCATCATTGTACAATTTGGTTGCCTAATCAGTGTCTAAACCAGCGGTTCTCCACCTTGGGGAGTCGAACGAGTCCCCCGGGTCGTCTAGGACCATCAGAAAGCACATAAACATTTCAAAATATATAATTACATATTGTTTTGTGATTTAAAAATACTTTTATGGGGGGGGGCTCTTACATCTCTTCCTACAATCCATACATTCCTCCAATGTGTCAAGCACATTTACACATATGCCACCATCATCATTTTCAAAGCATTCTCTTCCCACTTGAAGTCCTGATATCAGCTCCCATTTCTTCCACCCCTTCCCCACCCACCCTCCCTCACGAACCCTTGATATGTTATAGGTTTTTTCCCCCATATCTAATATCATTCTCTGTCGCTCCTCACCCACTTTCCTGTTATTCAATTGCCCTGGGAGGGGGTTCTAGATTGACCCTTGTGATCAATCCTGCTTCCCCCCACTCTCCCCCTCCCCTAATCCTCTTGTCCTTGTTGGCGCTGAGGGGTTTATCTATTCTGGATTCCCTGTATTGAGGGATCTTATCTGTAGCAGTGTGCATGCTATGGTTGATCCAGTTTGTAAAGTAGAGTTGAAGTCATGATAGTGGGATGAAGGAAGCACCAAAGAGCGAGAGAAAAGTTGTGTTTCATCGGTGCTATACTGCACCCTATTTATCGCTTTCCTATGACCCCTCTGTGAGGGTTTTTTTTGTGATTAATCACTATGCTTTAATTATATTTAATTATGCTCAATTTGTAAAATGGAAATACATCCTGCCGATTAGCTATTTAGATTACAATTCATAACAGTAACAAACTTACAAGTATGAAGTAGCAATGAGAATAATTTTATGATTGGGGGTCACTACAACAAAAGGAAATGTGTGAAGGTTCGCGACATTAGCGAGGTTGAGAACCGCTGGAGCATACTTTGCCTTCCGGGGTGTCTTGATGACAGCTCTTTCTTACCTTCCCCACCCCATCTGTATTGTCCCTCCCACCACACCCTTGTATTTTCTTTCCCAATAGTCTCAATGTCACTGGGTTTCATTTACTAAAAGACAGAGAACCAAACAACAAAGCTTCCAGAGGGCAACCCCTAATGGCAGCACACCTCTGAGATACACCCTAATACACACAAGCACAAGCAGACTATGACAGAATGGACACCACTGGATTGCTGGAATAATACATATTTTCATACAGCATACAGAACATTGATGTATCAAGACTTTGTCCACCATCCATCAGTGAACCACTCTTGGTACAGCTGTCTTCTGCTTCCACAGACACTGTGATTTCCGGCTTCCTTGGGTTGCAAGTGTGTCTGAGGCAGAGTCCAGTTCACCCAATGTGGTCACATCTGGGGTCTTACCAAGGCTGCCTCGTCGGGAGCCTGGTGGGTGCCCCAAAGATCCAGAATTCAGTGGCCACTGTTCTATGACACCCAGTCTGGTTTCCTGGGATACCCCTGGACGCAGTGAGATAGTTGAGGTTTCTTGTGCCAATCTGGTCAATAAACACATGTGGGAATCAATTGAAGGGTAGAGAGATAAATGACTTGGCGGTAAGCCTCGCCTTTCCAGTTTTCAGGTCTCTTGCTTTCTGATGGTCAGACCAGGGTGCAGCTGTCTTAGCCAGTTCCCTGTCTCAACTGACAAGACTCACTTCCTGCAAGACATCCTGAGGACCTACTCTGATGCTGCAGGGACCTACCCTGATACAGCCCTGGGTGCTGGAGCAGCCCTGTGGAGACCCAGCCAGTGCTGAGATGCTGACATGTTCACTGATTCGGCTTTCCTCTGCAGTCAACATGATTGCGTGTGTTTATGGTTACTGTTGGACTTGTGGGCTTGCACAGCACTGGGTTGGGATGCTCCTTTGATGTGCTCTTACCTTTTAGATAACACTTTCTCTAGAATGCGAGTTTCTGTGAATTTGTTTCTCTAATGTACCCAAGACTAACTTACGGTGAATGTCAATTCTGCCCACTCACTGCATGCTACTAAAGACCCTCCCCACCTAATGTCCTCAAAAGCATGCTTCGTTTCTCCTTCCCTCACCTGGCATTCAGCCTTTCCTCCCCTCCCTCAACAGGCATGCACCTGTGCCCCCCAAACTTGACTGTTCCCTCTCCCTGATCTTGCAGTGCATGCTCCCCCTTCCCTCCCCCACTCACTATGCCTCATCCCAGTGATAGAGTCGCCTTCCTCTCTGGGGGAGCTTCACTCTAGCTCCTCTTGGCTGCTACTCAGCAGATAGCATCTCTCCCTCCCATCTCCCCTATCCATGTAATCCCAGCTGTCCTGAAGTGCCCGCGAGTACCTACACTGGACTCACCTGTGGCGGATGATGTGTGTGGTTCATTGGCATTGGTCCAACTGGATGTCAGGCTGCCTGGTCCTGGGCCAGACGACTGCAGGGCCTGCATGCTTGTGCCGCTCTGCTGCTTGTTCCCTCCTCAGTGGACTCACACAGGATCTGTCCTTTTCAATTACAATCATTTAAAGGTCTGATAGCTCCAATAGCTCTATTTCCTATGGTCTGTTTCTATTGTCCCTCTTGATTTCTTTCTTTCTTCCTTTTTTTAACAAATTATATTTTTTCTTGCTTAGTCATTTTTTGATCAAAGGCTAGACACTGTCTTAAAAAAATAGAGGTAACTTGATGTGCTAGATGACCACCCTTCAGTATGAATTTGCTTTTGCTTTGGGCAGGCATAGCCATGGGAGCTTATTTTATGCCAAACAGGACTTGACCTGGGCTTCAGTCTTCTTTTACATGTATATTTCTGACTAAGTCACAGTCCTCTAACAATCCCAGGCTAAAAGTCTCTGATGTGTACCAGGGTTATCCTTTGTCAGCTGCCTAAGTCCAGTTTGATTCCTTTTTTTTTTTTGGGGGGGGGGGCATCACTGCTCTCCGGTGGTGGGAATAGGAGGCCCAGCCCCACAGCTGGAATTGAACCTCCGTCCCAGTGGGCCGCAGTCCCGTGCACAACCACTACGCCACCGGGGCTCAGCCCTGATTCCTTTCTTATTACAACCCAAAACTCTGTTCCTCTCTCAGTCTCTCAGCGTGGCGACTTTTCCCACAAAATATGATAAGTATGATTGCAGTAGAGTGAATGGCCAACTTCCTATTTTCTTCTATTTTAAACAGATTAAGAAGGGATATATATATGTAGATAACTAGTTGGATTTTAGATTATTGTTTTCCAGATAGATTCCTAAAAAGACAATACTTTCCATGTTGCACAACTTATATACAAAATGCTTCCATAAAAATATTGTAGAACAGGACTGAATCATTCTACTTTTAAAGGGTTCTTCTGATGCTCATGAGTATAGATATAGGGTGACAGAGGACAATGTAAGATATGAAAATAATAATCTATAACTTATCAAGGGTTCATAAGGAGGGGTGGGTGGGGGAGGGTGGGAAATGAGCAGCTGATATCAAGGGCTCAAGTAGAAAGAAAATGCTTTGAAAATGATTACGGCAGAATACATACAAATGTACTCGACACAATGGATGAATGTATGGATTGTGATAAGAGATGTAAGATCCTCCAATAAAAGTATTTAATAAGAAAAGAAAGAAAACTATGAGGACAGCAATTGTACAGTTTGCTTGATCTAATGCAACAAGGATTGTAGTACTATCTGTAAGAGTTCCCAATAAAATGCTTAAAAAACTCAACAATTTAAGTGTAACAACCAGAATAAAAATAATGAGAACTATGATAAGAATGGTCATATATTTTGAAGGATATAGTCAATGTCACAGATAAATTGCATAGAAACTGTTCAATGTATATGCAAGTTGCTATGTAAGCCTTCACTGAAAACACAATAAAATATTTTTTTAACACTCCCCCCAACAAAAAGAAACCAATTGACAGGCACTAATATAGTTCAAACAAAAGATGATGGAGAGTTTCAGAATGATTAGAAAATAGGTGACAGGCTTAAATTGTTGTTGTTAGGTGTCAAAATAGTGCTGGTACGTGCTTTGTAGAACAGAACACAGCACTACCTGGTTCTGTACCATGCTCACTATCAACATATGTTTCACATCATCATTGAAGGCCCTGTGTCAACCCGTCTCTGATAGTTAGGTATATTGTGCCCATCTGGTCAATAGGAACAGATGGGATTAATCAGGTCACAGTTTGATTGGAGGGCAAAAAGATAAATGACTCTGCATAGCCTACCCCCATCTATCTCTTGCTATCTGGTGATCAGACCCGTGTGCTGCCGCTTTAGCTAATTCTCTGCTTCAACCTGTGTGCTATGCCACCTGGGGCTCAAACCACCCCTTGGATAATGGCTGTGGATCATGAATTAAGCGCTAGCAAGAGCCTGAGGCTCCTTCGAGACCTGCTCTGCCACACTGCTGGTGCACACATCACTTGAGCTTGAGGCTGGTGGATCCTCTGGCTTTGGATGGATTGAGTTTGATACCCCCTGCAAGCCTGCTTCACTGAGCTCCTGAGCCATTGACTATTGCTAATGTCATCTGCTGCCTGTGGGCAGACTCTGCCTGTCTTGCCTGAGGAAAGACTCTCCGTCTGCTTCTTTGACCTTGGCCCCAGCATTCTGCCTGAGGTGAAGGACTTCCAGTATAATAACTGTTCCACAAAAGTGAGTTGAACTGAGCCCACTGTACTGCTGTGTGGACTAATTAGCTGCTATACTCCTCCTCGCTGTAGATACATATCCTGGTTTTGTTTCTCTAGAGAACCCTGATTAACATACCATCTCACAGAGGGTCTTCCTTTTTCACTGACTCTGTACTTTAATCAGTGAAAGTAAGCACTATTAATTTGAATGAAACCATTTTTTTTAATGATCTGCTCAGGTGTCCTTGCTAATAAATCTTTTCCTATGCCAAGGTTATGAAGATATTTGACCATGTTTTCTTCTAGAACTTTTATATTTTAGCTGCTGTTTGGACTTGGTAAGTCTATGGGCTATCTTTTGTCTTGCTTTAAAACAATATTTCATTGTGTTTTGGGTGAAGGTTTGCACAGAAGTTTAAATCTCCATTCAAAAAATTCTATACATATGTATAGATCAACGACACTGGTTACATTCTTCACATTGCTTAATACTCTTAATATATCTATTATGGTTGCTTTACATCTATCAACCTAGTTTACCTGCCCTCTTACCTTCTCAAATTGTTAATCATTTGGTATCATATAGGCAAAGCACTTGCTGATGAAGATCAGCAGTCTTCAGTGTGGATTACAATTCAATGTAAAGAAAAACAAAATCCTTACAACTGGATCAGTAGGTAACATCATGCTAAACATTAAAGATTGAGATTTTCAAGGATTTAATCTTGCTTGGATCTATAGTTCAATGCTTATGGAAGCAGCAGTCAAAGGTCAAATGAATCATTGCATTGGGTAAATCTGCTGCACAAGACTTCTTTAAAGTATTGAAAAGTAAGGAGTCTACTTTGAGTAATAAGGTACACCTAACCCAATCTATAGTATTTTCAGTAGCTTTGTATGTATGTGAAAGTTGGACAATGAATAAGGAAGACTGGAGAAGAATGGATGTATTTGATTTATGATGCTAATGAAGAATATTGAAAGCACTATTGTGTTAGTTCAGGTAGACTAGAGAGACAAATTCAGGAAGACTCATCTGTGTATAAGAAAGAACTTTATATACAAGACAAATTGAATATTGAGAAAACATTCCAGTTCAGTCCAGATCAATGCCATAAGTTCTTTATTAGTCCATATGTCTGATACCAATCTATAAATTTCTCCTCAGACTCACACAACCATGAAATGCCATGGAATACAGGAAGATCACAGGTCAGTGGTGCAAAGCCTTGTGGATCCAGTGTCAGTGGAAACATCTTAGTGTTGGCAAAGGTCTCCAGGTGGCTCCTTCAGCTCCAGCGCTCTAAGGTAGATCCATGTTTCTTGTCTGCAGGAATGTCTCCTAGGGAGTGTCTGTGGGTTCACCCCCAGTGAGCTATTTATCACTGTCATGTCTCCCAATAAGGTCATCAAGTTGTGATCTTATTGACAGGACAGACTCCACCTCTTCCCTCTTAAGTTCAAATTGACTTAATAGATTATGGAACTACCATAACTATGGGCTATCAAAAGAAGAAACAAATCTGTCTCAGAGGAAGTGCAATCAGAAGGCTCCTTAGAGGCAAGACGGGTGATATTTCATCTCACATACTTTGGACATATTGTCGGGTGAAACTTGTCTCTGAAGAAGGACATCATGCTTGGCAAAGTAGCAAGATAATGAAAAAGAGGAAGAGCTTCAGTGGAACGGTTTGACACAGTGGTTACAAATATGGGCTCATGCATGAGAACAATTGTGAGGATAACACAGCATCAGGCAGTGCTTCATTCTGGTGTACACAGGGTTGCTGAGTCAGAACAGACTGCATGGCACCTGACAGCAAGGGATGAGCTTTTAGGGTAGAAGTATACTCATCGGCGACATTCTTTATTTGTGTGGATTAATTTGTTATTTAATGAAAAAGTGACCTCAGGAGCTATTTTTGGTTCAAAGTTTAAAGAGTAAGTCAGGGCACTAGTCCCTGGGGGAGCGGGTGGGAAGGGTCCTCAATCTCATCTGGTCTAAGAAGTCTGAGTTATTTTGCTTCTTTGTTATGTTTGTGTTTTTGGAATATGGGGCTCTATTCTATATTTTCTCCAATTCTACCACAATCCATCAATCCTGGCCC
>PVJH01032809.1:0-22249 GCA_004026705.1 Nesogale talazaci | reverse complement strand
CCCCCCCCCCCCGTACAGCACAGAGTCACAGCTGTGTTCCAAGCCCACCCCCTCCCCAGATGTCTGCAACTACTTTCCCAGCTGTAGGTCCTGCCAACCAAGGCGCACACAGCAATTTTGCTGCAGAAAGTTATAAAGGGCTGGGAGCAGGGGGCGGTTTCCACCAGCACAGACAAGAAGAGGCCAAAAGCCTGGGCAGGGCTAAATTGAATGATTCCCACTCTGCCCTGGGGGAAAAAACCCCAAAAAACATAAAGGAACCAGAGATGTGAGGTCATGGGTCCTGTTTTGGAATGAGTGATGCAATCGCACAAAGACTGATAATCATGGAAAAGCCTGGTGGAGCTGGGAGACCGGTGCTTAAAAAAAAAAAAATTAATAATGTAGCAAAGAAACGAGGAGCTTGACAAGGCAGTCACCAAGTATGACGGGGAAGTGGAAAGCGGTGGTGGTTCAATGGTTGGATTCTTGCCTTCCGTCAAGGGACCCAGTTCGATTCCCAGCCAATGTGCCTCAAGTGCAGACTTGCCTGGGGGTGCCACGCTGACACTGTTTCATCGGGGCATCCAAACTCAGACAGACTAGGAAGAAAGGCCTGAAAGATGAGTTTCAAAAATCAGAGAGGAAAACCCTCATAACCACCTTGATCCGATTCCGTTGTGTCCCGGTCCCCAGGGCTTGGGGGTCGGCCCAATGCCAGCTAACAGATCACCATGAGCAGTGCAGGGAGAAGAGGGCCTTGCCCTGCCTGGGGCACCAGGGCCATCATCAAGTCAAATGCACCGCATGGCGTGGCGACAGGCCCCAGGGGCTCTCAGGTTGCCCATCTTTAGGAACCAGAGGCCGCATCTTTCTTCAGAGGCGCAAACCTCTCCGTGTGCGGCCCGCGCTGCTCCACCTGGCCACCCCCGGGCAGGAGACCGGAAAGACCCCAGGGTGGATGGGCTGGAGCAGCAGAGACCATGCCATCTTCCCCACTTTCAGATGTCTCTACCCCACGATGTCTCTTCCCCACACCCTTGAACATGGGTGTGCATACTTAGTTATTAAATGACCTCTTATGAAAACTTCTGGCCATCTGGGCTGCAGGCCTACGTGTGGGTGTCATCGGTTT
Source organism: Nesogale talazaci (assembly GCA_004026705.1). Lineage (NCBI taxonomy): Eukaryota > Metazoa > Chordata > Mammalia > Afrosoricida > Tenrecidae > Nesogale > Nesogale talazaci. Next base: position 21,135 of record PVJH01032809.1, on the reverse strand, counting down.
GCAGGTAGTAATTAACTCGAGGCGTGTGGACGGAGTCACGCCGAGCGAGTGTGGGGTCGGAAGGTGCTGAAGGCTGTGAACACTCTCTCTGGAACCCGGGGTGGCGGGGGAAGAGGGTGAAGGGCAGGGTCCGTCCAACACCAACAGCGAGGGGGCCAGAAGGAAGAGGGCAGGGATTTAGTCACTCGCACCAAGTGCTGCAGAGGTCAAGCAAGACCAGGCTCGGGGCTGAGCCCCGGTGGTGTAGTGGTTGTGTGCGGGGCTGCGGCCCACTGGGCTGGAGGTTCAAATCCGGCAGCAGCTCTCCAGGAGCAAGGCTGGGCTTCCAACTCCCACCACCAGAGGGCAGTAATGCCCCCCCCCAAAACAAAACAAAACAAAACAAAAAAACGACCAGGCTCGGGCACATCCGCTTTGACAATCAGGCAGTGGCCGATGCGGCCGCGGGGTCACCGGGGGCAGGCTGGCAGTGAGTCTCCCGGAAGATGGAGTCCCTTCTTCGGCTCGAGCGGCAGGCGAAGAGACTGGCCCCCGAGCCCCGGGCGGCGCGGGTCCCAGCGCACGCGCGTGCGCACTGCGCCAGGAGCGCCGCGTGCCGGGAAAGCCAATCCCGGCCGAGCGTCCTCCGCCCGGTCCCGCCCCCCTCCCCGCCTGCAGAGGGCGCTGGACCGCAGAGAGCCAGCGGACGCCGGGGCGGGGCGCCGCTCTAGCCTGCGCCCGCGCTCGGTGGCGGGCGCCGCAGCTGCGCGTGCCGCACGCCTCCCTCCGGCGCAGGTGGGTCTGCCCGCGGGGAGCGAGGGTCCCGAGCTCGGGGACGGGCCGCGGCGTCGTGGCGCGCGCAGAGGCCCCCGGCGCCCAGCGGGCCGGGCCGGGGCGTCTCAGGGTCGGCTGTGGGTAGGAGCGCGGGGCGCGAACCCGAGGCCAGCGGGGCTCCTCCCGCGGGGCGTGCGGCGCTCGTGCCCGGACCTCTGGAAACCTGGGGAGGGGTGGGTCTCCGCCGAGGCCTGCGGGCGGCTTCCGGAGCCGGCGGGGGGCGGGGCCCGGGGCCGGCGGGGGGCGGGGCCCGGGGGCGGGGCGCTGGTGACGGACGCTCGCTCTCGCCAGGCTTCTTGGCGTCACCTCTGCAGACCCCTCTCTGCCCTGCACCCCGAACCTTGAACCCTGAACCCTGAGCCGGCAGCATGGTGAGCACCCGGAGCCCAGCCCCTTCCCTCCGCATGCCGACACCCTCGCCTCCCCCAGTCGCTCTGGGCGAGCTTGCCCCGCGCCCCGCGGGGCTGCCTGCCCCTGCGAGGACAACCCGCACCCACGCCCCGTCCCGTCCTTCCTGCAGCACGGGCGCCTGAAGGTGAAGACGTCGGAGGAGCAGGCCGAAGCCAAAAGGCTCGAGCGGGAGCAGAAGCTGCAGCAGTACCTGGCCGCCACCCGCGCCGTGTTAGAGAAGGTGCGACTCCGCCGCGCTCGCCCGCCACCGCAGCGCAGGCCAGGCCAGGCGTTGGACTCCCGCGCCAGGCCGCTCGCACCCACGTCTGGGCGCTCACCTAGCTGGGTGACCCTGGGCAAGCGACCCTGAGGCTTTCTGGGCCTCAGGCTGCGCCTCTGTACCATCTGCGAGAGGCGCAGGATACCACGTGGTTTCTCAGTGTACGGCCGCTCAGCGGGCACCCGCAGACCCGCCAGCAGCCCTGTCCATCACCCAGCCCCTCAGAGCCCCCTCAGCAATCTGACCTTCACCCCTCCCTTCTCAGCGCCAGGCTGGCGAGCTGGATGAATCCGTGCTGGAGTTAACGAGTCAGATTCTGGGAGCCAACCCGGACTTTGCCACCCTCTGGAACTGCCGGCGAGAGGTGTTCCAGCAGCTGAGGACCCAGAAGTGTGTAGGGGTTCGGGGACCCCCTCCCTAGCCCTAACCCTACCCCTCGCCCTGCCTAGGTTCAGGGATGGGGCAATCGGGGCCATAGGCTGAGGGAAGTGGGGGGCGGAGGGCAGGCAGATGGGAGGGAGGGGGGAGCAGAGCATTGGGTGTTGGATGGCCTTGACCTCTTGCTCCCCATTGGGTACAGGTCCCCAGAGGAATTGGCTGCTCTGGTAAAGACAGAACTGGGCTTCCTGGAGAACTGCCTGCGGGTGAACCCCAAGTCCTATGGCACCTGGTACCACCGCTACTGGGTGCTGAGCCATGTGCCCGAGCCCAACTGGGCCCGGGAGCTGGAGCTGTGTGCCCGCTTCCTGGAGCTTGATGAGCGGAACTGTAGGTGCCCCCGGACTCTGTGCCCAGCCCCCCACCACCACCCCCATTCCCTGGTCCAGCCTCAGTGGGCCCCAGAGTGGGAGGCATGTAGAGAGCAGTGGGGGGGGGGGGCAAGCACATCTCCTGGGGTGTTCCTGGGGGTGCAGCCAAGGAGCTGGCTCCCCTCGCTCTGCTTCTGAGCTGTGCCCTCCTCCCCGCCAGTCCACTGCTGGGATTACCGGCGGTTTGTGGCTGCCCAGGCAGCTGTGCCCCCTGCAGAGGAGCTAGCCTTCACCGACCATCTCATCACCCAAAACTTCTCCAACTACTCCTCCTGGCACTACCGCTCCTGCCTCCTGCCCCAGCTGCACCCCCAGCCAGACTCTGGACCTCAAGGGCGCCTTCCCGAGAGTGTGCTGCTCAAAGGTGGGCAATGTCGGAGGGCCGGCCCCAGTTCCGCCTCTGTTCTCCCCACCACGCTCCCTGGCCCCGTGCCTGTCTGTTCAGTGGAGTGCGCGCCCACCCTGCCCGTGCCAGCCTTGGGCATCCGCCGGGCCAGAGAGCCCTGGCCGCAGGGACCTCAGTGCAAATGGGCAGAGAAGACTGGCCTTCGCAGCTGCTGTAGACGAGAGAGTGCGGGCTGGAGGCACTGCCAGGGGAAGGCGTGAAGAGCGTGGGCGTGCGGGCGACCAGAAGAAGCCTGCCTGACCCCGGCCCACATCCCTCCTTGGCTTTGGCAGAGCTGGAGCTGGTGCAGAACGCCTTCTTCACGGACCCCAATGACCAGAGTGCCTGGTTCTACCACCGCTGGCTGCTGGGCCGAGGTGAGCCACGGGGGGAGGGTGGGGGCTTTGGGCGGCACAGAAGAGTCTTTGAGGAGACCTGAGGCCATCTCCCGTCCCAGCTGACCCCCAGGACGCCCTGCGCTGCCTGCACGTGAGCCGGGATGAGGCCTGCCTGACCGTTTCCTTGTCTCGGCCCCTCCTCGTGAGTACTGCGCCTGTCGCCAGCCGGGGAGCTGCCCGGGGCTGGGGGACTGGCTGCGGTGGGGTCTGACGGGCCCGCCTTTGTCCCCCGCCAGGTGGGACCCGGGATGGAGACCTTGCTGCTCATGGTTGATGGGTCCCCCCTGGCTGTGGAGTGGAGGACCCCGGATGGCAGGAACCAGCACAACCTCGTCTGGGCATCCTGTGATTGGGGGAGGCTGGGGCTGGGCTGGGCTTGGGTCGGGGAGAGGGGAGCGGATCGTCAGAAATGTGGTGAGGCCTGGGGGTGGGGTCTCTCCTTGACTCTGAGCTCAGCTCTGCGACCTGCCTGCTGCCTCGCTCAACGACCAGTTGCCCCAGCACACCTTCCGTGTCATTTGGACGGCAGTCGATGCCCAGAAGGAGTGTGTCCTCTTAAAAGGTGATGCTGCCCGCCTGCCCCTCTCACCCGCTCAGGGGTCCCTCTCCCGCCCCGCCTTTCCTGAGAGCTCTTCCTGCCGCCTGCTTTTCCCTCAGGCCACCCAGAGGGCTGGTGCCGGGACTCCGTCACAGATGAGCAGCTGTTCAGGTAACGGCAGGGATGCACAGACCAGGAGGGGACGGTGGACTCTGGGCGCCAGGCGGCTGGGAGCTAGGGGCAGTCTCAGGCTGGACACTGGGAACGCCCCTCTGCCCTCAGGTGTGAGCTGTCAGTGGAAAAGTCCACGGTGCTTCAGTCCGAGCTCGAGTCCTGCAAGGAGCTGCAGGAGCTGGAGCCGGAGAACAAGTGTGAGACTCCGTTGCCTGTGGCCCTGCCCTTCACACCCTCCCCCTGCCCGTGGGGGGCGCGGTGGAGCCTTTCCAGGGAGCAGGGCCTGTTTCGACGAGTCCGTCCTCTGCTCCCCTCCCTCAGGGTGTCTGCTCACCGTCATCCTGCTGATGCGGGCGCTGGACCCCCTGCTGTACGAGCAGGAGACCCTGCAGTACTTCCAGACCCTCAAGGTGCGTGGGCCTCAGGGAGCGGGCAGGGGAGGCCAGTGGGCAGGGGGAGGGCAGTGGGCCGACTGGCGTGCAAACCTGGCCCGCCTCGCCCGCGCCAGGCCGTGGACCCCATGCGGGCCGCCTACATGGACGACCTGCGCAGCAAGTTCCTGCTGGAGAACAGCGTGCTCAAGATGGAGTACGCCGACGTGCGCCTGCTGCACCTGGCTCACCAGGTAACGGCTGCGGGAGGGGCCGCGCACACCTCTCCCCACAGCGCCACTCTTCTTCCTCCTCCCCCTCATGGCCTGACGCCCTGCCCTGGCCTCCAGGGCCTTCTGGGCTGCTCCCCCAACCTGGACTGAGCGCAGCTCCCTCCGTCCGTCAAGCCAGCCGCCCGTCCTGGCCTGGCTCTGCCCCACGCCTCGCCCTGCTTCTTGGACCAGTCCTGAGTCACCAGGCCCGCCGCCTCTGGTGTCCCTTTCCAGTGGGCCGGTCACCGGTGCCCTCCTGCTGGAAGGCGGCCCCGCTCTCTCTGCCCCTGCTCCATGCCCCGTGCCCGGCTTCTCAGCCCCACATCATCCCCGCCGCCAGGTTCTCACCAGCCTGGGCAGACTCCGTTCTGGCTCTGCGCCTCCTTCCCAACCTGCCATGCTGACACCCTGTGTCCGTGCGGCCAGCTCCGCGCCCTGCCGCTGGCAGACGTCCTGCACACACCAGCCCTCTGCAGCCAGGGTCTTTGCTTAGCCCAGTGCCCTCTCCTGTCCTCGGGGTCGCGCCCTCCTCCCGTCCACTCCCCTGCACGCCACCTGCCAGCACTCACTGTGCCCGTGCCTTTGACACCTGCGTGTCTGGCCTCTGCTTCCACCCTCTCCTCCGCTGGGGTTCCTGGGATCCCAGGGAGCAAGTGCTTCTTGAGCAGCAGCTGAAGACCCGCCGAAGGGCCCCTGACCCTCTTCACGGCCCCTCTCCTCAGGACCTCACGATGCTCTACCACCTGGAGCAGCTACTCTTGGTCACGCACCTTGACCTGTCACACAATCGCCTCACGGTCCTGCCCCCGGCCCTGGCTGCCCTGCGCTGCCTTGAGGTAAAGCCCTCGGTGGTCCTGCCCACCCCCCTCCCCACTGCCTCAGAAGTTACAGAGAGGCCCACAACCGCCCCGCCCCTGCATGGGACAGCCTCGCCCACCCCCATGCCCTGTCAGCCGACAGTGCTCAGTCCCTCGCCCCAGTCCCCCAGCTGGCAGCTGCCCGCTCAGCCTTGCTCTGCCCCGCCCCCCTGGCCCCCCCAGGTGCTTCAAGCTCACGATAACACGCTCACCTCCCTGGATGGCGTCAGGAACCTGCCCCGGCTGCAGGAGCTCACCCTGGGCAACAACTGTATCCTTCCTGCTGGTGCATGGATGAATGGCGGGCAGGGAGGGCGGGGCTGCCCAGGGCAGGGTGTGTGGCCCCATGAGAGGATGGACAGGCCGCCCAGGGGCTGGGGGACTGTCCCTCATCTGCTGTAGTGGATTTTGCCAGGCTTCACAGACGGATAAGGCTACAGACGAGGTGGTTTCTTTTTTCTTTTAAATCCTCTTCTAAATAGTAGAAGTTAGAGCAACCTGTGGTCAATCTTCCCACCTGAGAGTCCTGAGCCACTAGTGAGTAACGGGGCCACTTTAAGCCAGGTTAGGCCTCACCCCTGTGGCCGGGTTTTTGCAGCCCCTGCCTTGAAGCTTATTCCCTTGAGGGAAGCAGGGAGACGCCCGCCTGGCAGGTGGACTTCGGGGCAGCAGTGCCCCAGCATGTGAGAGAGCCGCAGGTGGGAGGGAGCCTTCAGAGTTTGCCTTGACTTGCCCTTCCTGCCCAAGGCCTCCAGACGCCCACCGCGCTGCAGCCACTTGCCTCCTGCCCCAGACTGGCTCTCCTCGACCTGCAGGGCAACCCTCTGTGCCATGCAGTGGGCATCTCGGAGCAGCTGGCCGAACTGCTGCCTTCCGTCAGCAGCATCCTCACCTAAGAGGAAACCGCACCCCCTCCTCCTTAACTTATGGGGACTACAATAAAGAGCAGGGGGAAACAAAACTAACGTCCACTCGCTGCCTTCACGCCGATGCCAGCTCAGAGCGACCCTGCAGGGCAGGGTGCAGCTGCCCAGTGCGTCTCCTAGACCATCACGCTCCCGAGGGGCTGCTGGGAGTGTTTAAACTGCCGCCAACCCCTGACCACCACGTCTGCTGGGAGAGTGGGGGGGCAGCTGGTTCTGTTCATCGGTGGCCCCTGTCATGGAGAGCTAGCGCCTTCCTGGGTGAATCACCCCCGGACCCCCTGCCCCCAGTGTTCAAGTTCAGAACCAGGAAGCAGCTGCTCCTTGAGGGCAGCTGAGAGGGCTCCAGGGTTTGGTGTTCCCAGGCGGGGCTGCACCTGCTCCCCTGCTCTGCCCTCTGACCGCAGATCCGTCCCCATACATAGCCTCTGGCTGAAGAGCCTTCGCAAGCAGGTGATTCTCATGAGAAGGTGATGGGCCCATTGCACTTCCTGGTAAAACTGCTGCGAAGACTCCAGCACCCATCAGTTCTGCACCTCCGTCTAGGATCTCTAGACTCCAAGTTCCAGCTCCCGCCCCAGGCGGTTCTGCCAGCTATCCGGCCTGGCCGGCCTGCTCTCTAGAGTTGGGTTTCGCCTCCCAAGGTGCCCCCGACACACCTGGAGACTTCCTGTCCTGACTTGGAAAGCCCTGGGGCGTGTGGGCTTCCTGGAGGGAGGGACAAAAGGAGTGGCAGTGGGGTGGGGTGGGGGGGATTTGCAGGGGGGTGTCAGGGCACTGAGTCAAACCTCACCGGGTGGGGAAAGAAACTGCTCAAGATGAGGTGAGAGTGTGACAAGAGAATGCCTGATGTGGAGGGAATTGGCGGGGCCCACCTGACTCAGACACTCAGTCGGGCCCCTTCCCACCACCTTGGTCGTGCACAGCTGCACCCCACAGGGCCCGGGCTGATCACCTGCCTGCCAGAGCCTGCTCTTCAGAGGGTGTTGGGGTCGAAGCAGACCCCTTGCCAACTTCTGGGCATAGAAGCTAGACAGGAAAAGGTCAGCGTGGGTGGGAAGGGCCGCCTGCCAGGTGCCGGAGCCTCTGTGTCCCCACTTAACTGAGACACCTCCCTGCCCGATGCATCACCAAGCCAGCCTGTGCTTCCTCGTCCCCTCCTGCCTACCCACCCTGCTTGCACTGGCTCTGCAGTGGCCTGGGAGGGAGCCAGGACACCCATGGAGTGGGGGGCCCAAGAAGAGCCTCCCAGCCTCTTTCTGCTCTGGGGTCCTCTTGGTGGCACCCCTTTCTCTCCCAGTGCAGGGTGGAGTTGGGATGCCCACAGGCCAGGTGCCCAGAGCCGGTTGGTCAGCATTCCCAGCAGGAGTTCCAGAGTGGAGAGAGGGCTCCTGGAGTTCGGCTAGTCAGATACTCCTCCAGGGGAGGTGAAGGGCAGGGAAGCCCCGGTCCCCACCTCAACCTAAGAGCAAGGGCTTCAGGTTGTCAAAGCCCCTGGCCAGGAGGAGAAAGAACAGATTGCTCCCACTCTAATCCACCCCCCCTCACACACTTCCAAACTAGAGGAATGTGGACACCCCCCCCCCCAACATACACATACACTTCCAGCCTAGAGGGACGTAGACACCCCACCCCTCCACCAACACACCCCACGCGAGGCAGCTGGAGGAAGGACAAGGTGGGCGGGGGTCACCAGAGCTGGTCTAGCCGGCAGGTCGGGGGCTGGCCGGTGGAGCCAGTCTGCGGGCCTGGTTGCTGATGTCACCAGGCAGCCGCCGCCGGGATCCCGGGACCTCCCTGCGCTGGATGAGCCCCAGCCCCACGGCCTGTTTGACAAGGCAGAGCCCTGAGGGCTGTCCTAGGAGCTGGGTCACAGGGTCTGCCTGGCAGGGCTCTGGATGGAAGGGGCTCCCCGGGTCCTCACCCACATCCGGGCCTGGGCTCCCTCCACTTTGACCCTGACTCCGGCAGACCCCCACCTGGCCCCTCCCTGCGCCCGACATCATCTCAGTTCCTCGAAAGGGAGATGGAGGAGTCCCCATTTCCCTGCCTCCTGACAACCCCCACAGGCCCGGGAGCTCTCCCTGGGTGTGCATGGGGGCGGGGCGGGGGGGGGCTGGGGTGGCACCCCGCCTAGGGCCCCGCCAGCTTCCCCTTCCCAGCAGCGAGACTCCTCCCTCCCCTCATAAACCACTCGACGGCCCGCCCCACCGTTTCCATTTGCGGCGGCGTCCAGCCAGTCCGTGGGTCCTGTGCCATCCCGTCAGCTCCGAGCCGGGACTCAGCGCCGCCGCCGCCGCCACCAGGTGAGGGGATCGGGCCAGGACGGCGCGGGCTGGGGCGCAGGCTCCGGCACCTGCTGCGCCCCGCCCCCGGCCCGCCCGGAGGATGCCCAAGTCCCGGGCCCCGACGCCCTCCGGCCTCCTTGATGGGGGCCCTCGCCGGCAGTCTGCAGACACATGGGGGTGACCGCTTGGACGCCTGACCAAGGCGCCCTGTAGCGCGCCCCTCTGATGGGCGCAGAGGCTGAGAGCAGACTCCGCGAAGGGAGCGTGCCCGTCGTGGCATGGGCTCTGGTCGGGGCACGGGGCCGGGGCGAGGTTTGGGGGAGGAGGGGAGGGGAGGCTCCCCCTGGGTTGGGGGTCCGGAACCAGCTCGGCCCAGGTGGGTTTCCTGCCCAGTGTTTCACCGCAGCCCCCCCCCCCTCCAGGCACAGTCATGGACGGTCCTCGGTCGGACGTGGGCCGCTGGCGCGGGAACCCCTGGCAGCCCGCGACGCCTTCCCCGGAGCCCGAGCCGGAGCCCGAGCCGGACAGAAGGTCCCGGCGCTCGGGCCGCTCCTTCTGGGCCCGCTGCTGCAGCTGCTGCTCCTGCCGCAACGCCGACGAGGACTGGGAGCGGGACTATGACGGGGGCCGCGGGTCCAGCTCCGGGGGACGGAGGCCTGGCTCGCGGGGCTCCGGCACGCGCCGGCCTCCTTCCCGGGGCAGCGGCACTGTGAACGCCGCCGGGGATGGCACCATCCGAGGTGAGGCCTGGTTCCCCAGACGGCCGAGGGCCCTTCAGGGGGTCACCTCGGGGGGTGCGGGGCCAGAGAGAGGGGCTCCACTGATGGGCGGCGCCCTGGCCTTGCAGACGGCATGCTGGTGGTGACCGGGGTGGACCTGCTGTGCGCCCGCTCGGACCACAACCGCCAGGAGCACCACACGGACGAGTTCGAGTACGAGAACCTGATTGTGCGCCGCGGACAGCCCTTCCACATCGTGCTCTTCCTGTCCCGGCCCTACGAGTCCTCCGACCGCATCGTGCTGGAACTCTTCATCGGTGAGTGGGGCCAGGCCCGCGCTGTGTGCCCCTTCACCTGCCGGCCTCCGAATCTGCCCCATGTGTCTGTCCATCTGTCTCAGTCTGCGCCTTCCCCCGGGCACCTACGGCTGGTGTCCTCCCCCTCTCTGTCCAGCTCGGTCTGGCTCTGGCTCCCTGGTCCCGAGGGTCAGGGCAGGTGCCTCCCTCTTAGCCTTGCCCCTTGCCCGGTGGCCTTTGGCGGGCAGGCTGGTGATTATGCTAATGCTGGGGGCAGGAGACTCCTCATACCCTTTGATTAGGGCTTCTTCCCCTTGCCCACCCCAGCCTCTCCTGTCCCAGCTCCCCCCAGCCCTGACCTCTAGGGGCTGCAGCCCTGCGCAGCAGGTTGCCCTTGCTCCAGGGTGACAGCGCTGGAGCCCAGGCCCTGGGACAGGCAGCCAGGCGGGTGGGAGCGTGACGGTGGCCCTGATCCCCACCTCTGAGCTTTGCGACAGGGAACAGGTTTGGGATGTTGCACTGGAACCCTGCCCAACAGGCAGGCGTGCATCGGGTGGGGACCCAGCTGCCCTCAAGAGAACCTGTCACAGACTGAAGCAATGAGACAGCTCAGACACACACACACACACACACACACACACACACACACACACACACAGGCTCCGAGGCATTCTGGGCAGGGCTGGTCATCCCGAACTGCGCGCCCCTTCCGCTGGCAGTGCCCTCCAGCTCACGGCTGCTTCTCCCACGCTAGGCAACAACCCCGAAGTGGGCAAGGGCACCCACGTCATCATCCCGGTGGGCAAAGGGGGCAGCGGGGGCTGGAAGGCCCAGGTGACCAAGGCCAGTGGGCAGAATCTGAACCTGCGGGTCCACACCTCCCCCAACTCCATCATCGGCAAGTTCGAGTTCACGGTCCGCACACGCACAGATGCTGGAGAGTTCCAGTTGCCCTTTGACCCCCGCAACGAGATCTACATCCTCTTCAACCCCTGGTGCCCAGGTGAGCCTGCCGGAGTCAGAAGCCGGGGGGAGGGGAGGCAAGAGGGCAGGGCAGGACCTTCTTCCCCCGAGTCAGTGGGCCCCTGGGTGTCTCCCTTAAGACAAGCCAAGACCTTGTCCAGGGAGAGAGACGTAGTTCCAGGGTCGAGAGGGGACCACCCCAGGTCCCCGCTCTTGGTGAAGGGCTCTGGGTATGTCACTCTCCTTCCTTTCAGGGAGCAGCCCTCTCCCCGGCCAGGGGCATCCCGTCCTGCAGAACGGGTCTTGGGACGGGCAGGGGGGAGTGAGGGGGGCCCAGGGAGAGAGGGGGGGGGCAGCCAGACATGTGTGTTCTGGGGCCGCAGAGGACATCGTGTACGTGGACCACGAGGGTTGGCGGCAGGAGTACGTGCTGAATGAGACGGGGAGGATTTACTACGGGACGGAGGCACAGATTGGCGAGCGCACCTGGAACTACGGCCAGGTAGGGCTGGCCAATCGCCCACCCCCCCACCCCCGTCCCCCTTAACGCCGCCCCCTGGTGTGGGGCCCCGCTAGAGGCACGGGTGGGGGCGTGGGCCGCAGGCACCCATGTGTCCCTCCTTGCAGTTTGACCACGGGGTGCTGGACGCCTGCCTGTACATCCTGGATCGGCGAGGGATGCCCTACGGGAGCCGAGGGGACCCCGTCAGCGTGTCCAGAGTCATCTCCGCCATGGTGAGCACCTCTCTCTGTCTGCTCCGTGCCAGCCCTGCCCGGTCCAGAGTCCTGCACAGGATATCCTGAGAAGAGGACTCGCACCTCCTCCCCCCCCCGCCCCCCCCTCGCCTTGCCCACCCGGCCCCCGCTCCGCCTCCTGTCGCATGCAGAAGCAGACCTCAGGCGTGGCACACCCGGGAATGGCATTCCTGTGTCAGAACGGGGCGGCTCTGTGGAGGGCGGGTGGGGCCCTGGCTGTGGTGCGCCCATCCTGCGGTATCCAGGGGAAGGAGTGGCCACGGGGTCAGGCCCTGACCGCCGCTCCCCACCTTCACCCCTCCTCCTCTCCCGGGCAGGTTAATTCCCTGGATGACAATGGGGTCCTGATCGGGAACTGGACCGGAGATTACTCACGGGGTACCAACCCATCGGCCTGGGTGGGCAGCGTGGAGATTCTCCTGAGCTACCTACGCACCGGCTACTCCGTCCCCTACGGCCAGTGCTGGGTCTTTGCTGGCGTGACCACCACAGGTAGTGCAGGGCACCGGGCTGGGAGCGGCCTGGTCCCAGTGGGCAAGGAGGGGCCCAGTCAGGCCCAGCTGTGGCTACAGTGCGGGGTGCAGGCGGGGGAGTGCATGTAGGCTGTCCTTAATTATTATTAATTAGCGCTAACTACAGGGAGAGGCCCAAAGGAGAAGGGCCAGCAGGAGGCCTGGTTTTCCCTAATTCCCACGTGGAAGGAAGGGCCACCTAGACCTGGTGACCCCTGGTGGTTCTAACCCAGCTGGGTGATATCCCAGGGGCCCCTTTCCCCTGACCCCTCACCCCACCCCACCCCGGTCCCTGTGTCCTCCACAGTGCTGCGCTGCCTGGGCCTGGCCACCCGGACTGTGACCAACTTCAACTCTGCGCACGACACCGACACGTCCCTCACCATGGACATCTACTTCGATGAGAACATGAAGCCCCTGGAGCACCTGAACCACGACTCTGTCTGGTGAGCGCGTGCGGCCGGGCGGCCGGGGGTGGGGGGCTGGGGTCCACAGGGCGGGGCGGGCGGGCAGTCTGACGCCGCCCTCCCTCCGTGTCCACCCCAGGAACTTCCACGTGTGGAACGACTGCTGGATGAAGAGGCCCGATCTGCCCTCGGGCTTCGACGGGTGGCAGGTGGTCGATGCCACGCCCCAGGAGACCAGTAGTGGTGAGGCCTGGGCCCCTGTTCCCACCAAACTGGCCTTAGGGACAAAGTCTTTCAGCCCCTGTGGGTCCAACCCATCCCGAAATGCACCGAGGAAGACAAGGCTGGCAACCGCTTTGGTAAAAGACTCCTGCCAAGAGCAGCGGTGGAGCCGGCCCGGGATGGCGTGAGTCACAGCGGCTCCGTGGCAGTGAGCGTGTCTGTTTGGTGGTGTGGTTTGGTTCGGCTCCTGAACCCGGCTTCTCCTCTGAATCACCTGTGTGGAGGCACCGGTCTCTTTTCACCACTGCGGGTTACGCATCCAGGAACCCAGGCCGTGTAGTGGTTACCTGTTGGGCGGTGATTCACAGGGTCAGAAGTTCAAAACCACCAGTCACTCAGGGGCCCAAAAGCGGGGCTCTCCGCTCTCATCAGCAGTGGTTACATGTTGGGCTGTGGGCCCAAAGGTCAGAGGTTCAAACCCACTGCTCGTCCCCTGGGCGAGGAGTGAGGGGGGCAGTCTCAGAAGCCCAGTGTCGGCTTATTGCGAGCAGAACCGACTGGGGGCAGTGGGAGGCAGTTCACGGGGAGCCCTGGTGGCACAGAGGGTTAATGGTTGGCCAGCATTTCACACCCATCAGGGGTTCCAGAGGGGAGCAGTGGCACTCTGGCACCATGAGTTTGGGTCCGCTCCACAGCCACCGGCTTATGGGACTGTCTCCTGGCCGAAGCTTTATTTCTTTGGCCTGGTTCTCACACAACCACACACACACACACACACACACACACAGATGGTGCACATGTCAAAAGATTCCAGAGTATTCTCTGAACAGTTTTACGTCCCCGCAATTCCACCATTCTTATCTACCTGCTGACATATCCTGAAGAGGAAGAATCGGAGGATCTTTTACTTATATTTGTTTTTTAAAGTTTAAAAAAAAAAAAGTCCTTTGGGGGGAAAAAAAAACCCTATGCCTAGCAGAAAAGGGGAGGAATAGCATTGAATGAACCTGAGAGGTAAAGTTATCCATCGGGAGGCTTTGGACTTGGGGTTGCTGTTCTGGCTTTAGGAGCCCGGTGGTGTAGTGGTTGGGCTGCAGTTCTCAAGGTCCCTAGTTCCAAACCACCAGCCGCTCGGTAAGAGAAAGACAGGGCTTTCCATGCTGGTGCGCAGTGCAGTCTCAGACGCTCACGGGGGCAGTTCTCTCCTGCCCTATGGAAGTTGTAAGTAAATGCCTAGACCCCACCACTCCAGACCTGTCAGTACGGGCAGATTTGGGGGGTTTATACTTTGGGAAGTACTCTTGTGAATTCTGAAAGTCAGCCAGCCAAGGGACATTCCAGGCCCCTTGTGGGGCCTGTGGGAACTGGAGCCCCACCCGTGAGTTAACACTCGACTTCCTCTGGGGCTCAGAGCTGGTCCATGTCCGAGATAATGGAGTTTCCCGACCTCCAGTGACCGCCAGCGGCCGGGCTTTCCCCAGTTCACTCACTTTCGCTTTCACCAAGCCCTTTTCCGGCCTCGTAGTTCATGGCTCAGACAAGTTACCTGTCCAGGACAGCAAAGTCTCAGGCGCAGGTTCAAAGAAGAAAATCGTTCCACTAACCCGGCCCTGGCGTATAATTACTGCTGGCATGGCCTGCCAGTCTCTTTGTGGGCTCACGGAGGGAGACATGCTTCTGAGAAAATGACACCCTGTGCTCTCGCCCCTCCGACTGGACTGGGCAGCCCCAGGCAGCCAGTCCCCTGCAGCCTTCCGGCCAGCCCACCCTCCCTCGCCCTGGCCTGCATTCCTTCCTGGGTCTCTGGCTAGACCCCTCCCTCTGAGTCACCCATAAGGTAACAGTGCCCCAAGTTCTGCAGTGCAGGACTAGCCTGAACTCTGGCCCCCACCCAGGGGAGGGCGAAAGAAGGGGCCCTAGTGCTAGCAAACGGGCTTGTGCCCGCTGGTCCCACTTCTTAGACGTGTGGTCCTGAGTCGGGACTCTGCACCCTTGGGGTTGAGTGTCTTGGTGTGTGGTACGGAACTGGTATCAGCCACCAGCTCTCAGCTGCTCCCCCAAGCAGCCGGCGAGCCTCAGAGCCAGGGCCTGGTGATCTTCCACAAGGACAGAGAGCCAGGGAAACCGCTGTGTCACCTTCTGCTTTCCTCGGAGGGGACGCAGCCCCGCGGCATGTCCCCCTAGTCCACCCCGAGAAGGTGGTGGAGAGGAAGGTGTGCTCCTTGGCTCCTCCCTGCCCCTCTTCCCTGATGAGGAAGCATCCACTCTTCAGTACACCTCTCTCTCTCTCTCTCTCTCTCTCTCTCTCTCTCTCTCTCTCCCCACCTGTGACGTTCCCACCCCTCCTCCTGGAGTCTTCTCCTCTGTAAAAGGGCAGAGCCCTGGATGCTCTCAAAGATGTCCTCCTGCAGGATGAGGCTCACCTTTTATTCTGCTACCTGCCAACCCCCTCCTCACCCAGACCCCCTCCTCTAGGAAGCCCCCGAGTGTCACCAGGGAGGGAAGAGCCAATAGCCACCCGCTTCCCTCTCACCCCCAACCAAGGACGCCTCTGGCAGCAGACTGGGGGCGTCCAGGTCTTTCTGGTGTGGTGGTGATCGCCGTGCCCCTCTAGTCAGCTGGCAGAGCCGCCCTGGGCTCAGGCTCCATGCTGGAGGGACGGGGTCTTACGTTCTGCAAGCCCAGGCAGTGGACATCCAGCCCAGGCCGTGAAGGACAAGTGTGTCAATGACGTCGGTGCGGGGCAGGCTTGCCCCTCGGTCCCGTCCTCTTTTACACACTTACACACACACACACACACACACACACACACACACACACACACACACACACACACCCCTCCCGGCCCCCAGCAGAGATGCGGGCTAAGGAGGGCTGACCGAGAGTCTCTGCCTTCCCTGCCTGAGTGCCTGCGGACAGTGGCCGGTCTGGCGTTAGAGGGGGCAAGGCATAGACTAGGAGCTCGGGGCAGGGGGTGGGGGTGGTGGGGGTGGTAGGGAGTGATTCTCTTGGTCAGAAGTTCTAAACCACCGGCGGGTCTGAGGAAGAAAGACTGGGTTACAGTGCAGAAGCCTGCACTGACGTGGCGGCAGGGGATTCACAGCCTACTCAAAGCCCTGGTAGTGTGGCGGGTCCCCGGCTGCCTGCTGGCTGCAGGATCAGCAGTTTGAGACCACCAGCCCTCCCCCGGCAAGAGGAAGACAGTGGGGACTTTCTACTCCCAAGAGTTAGCGTCTCGGAAGTCTGAACTGACCGACTGGCGGTGCCCTTGCCTTTTGGGCTTTGCTGTGAGGCCGTGGCTGCTAGACTCCGACACCGCTGGTGGGTGGGGCTGGGCCCCGTCGAGGTTCAGAAGGTCTCCTTTGGCTTCCTTCGCCCTCACCTCTGCCCCCACCACCCTAGGCATCTTCTGCTGCGGCCCCTGCTCTGTGGAGTCCATCAAGAACGGGCTGGTCTACATGAAGTACGACACGCCCTTCATTTTCGCGGAGGTGAGGCTTGCCCCCCGGAGTGATGGGAGCCAGGGCCTCTGGTCCCAACTTCCCCACCGCCTGGCTGGCTGTGTGACCTTGGCCAAGTCACTCACTCCTCCAGCCTCAGTGTCCTCAGCTGTAAAGGGGATAATAATGGCCGCCCTGCTTCCTGGGCCCTGGATCAAAAGGCCTAATGGGCATGAAACGGCTTTATAAGCCATAAAGCTGGTGGACGGGCGCAAGGGATTACTGTTATTAATGCAAAAATGCACCGTGAGGAACCTCCCCGACCAGCTGCTCCCGGCATCTGCTGGCTCCCCGGGATCTGCCTAGAAACTCGGCCAGGAAGCTCCAGGCCCGGGACCCGGGGCCAGGCAGCCAGGAGGTCAGGCTCACCCAGCCCCCCTCGGGCCCGACAGGTGAACAGCGACAAGGTCTACTGGCAGCGGCAGGATGATGGCGGCTTCAAGATCGTGTACGTGGAGGAGAAGGCCATCGGCACGCTCATCGTCACCAAGGCCCCGGGTTCCAACATGCGGGAGGACATCACCGCCACCTATAAGCATCCGGAAGGTACCAGCCCCCTCCCACCAGCTCATCCCTCTGGGGTCCCCGGCACTGTCTCCGAGCGCCAGCCCTGCCCCTGGGGACCGGGCGCCTCACCCTGACCCTCACCCCGCAGGCTCAGACGCCGAGCGGAAGGCTGTGGAGACGGCGGCGGCCCACGGCAGCAAACCCAACGTGTACTCCATGCGAGACTCCGCCGAGGACGTGGCCGTCCAGGTGGAGGCCCAGGACGCCGTGACCGGACAGGACCTGACCGTCTGCGTGGTGCTGAGCAACCGGGGCAGCAGTCGGCGCACGGTGAAGCTGCACCTCTACCTCTCCGTCACCTTCTACACGGGCGTCACCGGGCCCGTCTTCAAGGAGAACAAGAAGGAGGTGGCGCTGGCACCAGGGGCCTGTGAGTGCTTCCCGTCCATCTCTGTGGGTGCAGAGGCCCCCAGGGCCAGCCCGACCCAATCTCTGTGGGTGCAGAGTCCCTAGGGAGCTGCCTGACCCCGTCTCTGTGGGCACAGAGGGCCCCTGGGGGGTGGGGGGCAGACCACGCCTGAGCGAGACCATCTCTCTCCCCAGCTGAACGCGTGGTCATGCCTGTGGCCTACAACGAGTACCGGCCCCACCTTGTGGACCAAGGGGCCATGCTGCTCAACGTCTCTGGCCACGTCAAGGAGAGCGGGCAGGTGCTGGCCAAGCAGCACACCTTCCGGCTGCGGACCCCAGACCTCTCCCTCACGGTGGGTGCGGCCGCCTGCCCAGCGCGGGGTGGGCGGAAGGCAGAGGGGCTGAGCCGGGACCAGGCCGGCCCGGGCACCAGAGCTGCCCCAGGGGCCTCCTCTCCCTCGTCTGTAAAAGGGGCTCTGGGGTCCATGGGACGGTGGTCTGCCTGCTCATCTGGAGAGTGGGTTGCCTCTCTGGGTTTCGGGGGAGCAAACCAGCCGGCTCTGAGGGCACAGACACGAGGTCCCGGCAGCGATTTTGAGCGGAAGGTCTCTCCCCCGCGTGGGGCCCATGTGTGGCGTGATGTGACGTGGGGCGTGGGCATCTGTTTCAGCTATTGGGAGCTGCAGTGGTCGGCCAGGAATGTGAGGTCCAGATTGTCTTCAAGAACCCCCTGCCTGTCACCCTCACCAACGTCGTCTTCCGGCTCGAGGGCTCCGGGTTACAGCGGCCCAAGGTCCTCAACGTGGGGTGAGTCCGGTCTCTCCACTTCTGCGGGGTGCAGGGCCCCCCGCAAGGCCCAGCTGTGCTGGCTCTCTTTGCCGCCCCGCACAGCGGTGTCCCGTCAGGATCCAGCAGGCAGGGTGGGGGCGGCCAGCACTGCCTCCCAGCTCTGTGGCCCTGCCCTGCCCCCTGACGCATGAGGGAGCAGGACTTGACGCGGGCATCTCTGTAGGATCTAATCACTGAGGGGAGAAGGCATTTTCAGGGACGTGCTGACATGGGAAGGTTTCCCAAGCGCCCCTTCCCCCCAACTATATTAGTCGCCATCGTGTGATTGACAGCGAAGCTTAGGGACCAAAAGACCTGGGTTCAAGCCCCAGCCCCATCCTGCACAAGTTCTGTGCCCGGGAGCAAGTGGCTTCTCTCCTCTGAGCCCCGCTTTCCCCGCCTGTTGACGGAGGCTGAAGGCAGCAGCGCTGGCCTCCCAGGGCGTCTCCAGGGACTGCCCAGCGCACGGCAGCCTGCTGCTGGGCACACTGCCCAGTGCTCTCCTTCCTGCCATCACCCTGCTGGCTCTCAGGCCGAGGTCTCCGTGGTCTGCTGACCCCAGGCCAGGTAAGGCAGAACACCCAGCGAGGGAGGGCCCACAGGCTGGCAGCGCTGACCTAGACGGACTTTCCCAGGGACCAGTTTTTTTGCTGACGTTCACTGCCAGGCTGTGGCTTCCGGCTCAGTGTGACCCTGGGGCACAGGGGTCAGCCGCCCCTGGGAGTTTCCAAGACTGACTCTTAGCAGGAGTGGGAAGCCTCCTCTCTCTCCCCGCAGCAGGCTGAGGGCTTCCAACTGCTGGCCTGGCAGTCATTTGGCAGCGCAGCATGTAACTACTGTGCCACCAGGCGCCCTCTTTAGGCGGAAGGCACCCACAGGAAAGCTCTGGCCCGTGGGAGGAGGGTGGGGTGTACGGAGAAGCAGAGGACCCCTGACCGAGCGGGGAGGATGGCCACCCTAGCCCTTGGCTCTCCCCGGGGTCTGAGACTCCCAGGTGGTCTGCCCTGATGGGTCTTGTCCCTGTGTGGGAATCAAGGCAGGCCCCTTGTGCCACCGACCCACTCTCTCTCTTCTCTCTCTCTTCTCTCTCTCTCTCTCTCTCTCTCTCTCTCTCTGGGCTTGCACGAGCGTCCGTCTTTGAAGATCATCACTGCGAGGTGGGGATCGTGGGGTCTCCAGGCAGGGCCTGCTGGGGTGTCCTGTGGTCCTTGGCTGGGGCTGGGCCTCCAGGATGGCTCTGAGCTGCAGGTGCAGATAAGCCAGATTCCAGGATGGGCGATACTTGGACTCTCATTTGCACATCAAAGGCTGTGGTATGGAACCCCATTATACCACAAGGTGTGCCGCCCAAGCCAGGTGACGGGGCATTAATGAACATTCCAGAACTCACTCCCCCAGATGGCTGCTGTCACCACGAAAGCAGCCACCACGGGAAGCTGGAAATCTGTTCCAAACCCTTCTTGGGAATTCCCCCCCAGGGTCTGAGTCATACTTCTTAGAACGTCCTACAAGCGGCCAATCTCCTTCTGGAGAGGTGGACTTGACTTTGGAAACAGCCTGAAGTCATTCCCGCCTAAGACCAATTAGTCATGCAAGCAGGCGAGCTGGGCAGAATGCCCCTCTGTCGTCAAAAGTTAGGGAGGGTCAGGCTGTCATGACGGTGTGAGCATGCGGGTGTGTGTGTGTGTGTGTGTGTGGTTTCAAAGGGCTCCAAAGAAAATCCCTGGAGGAGTTTTTGAAAACGCTCCAAGCACAGGCAACAGAGGAAGAACCAGGAGGACGATGTTCGTTTGGATGCCCAAGTGCTGACAGGTGCCTGGTGCCCGTTTCACCTGGCCGTCAGCTTGAACTCACACACACAGGCGTGGCAGCCAGATAAGGCCGGGGGGAGGTGTCGGCGTTCCTCCCACCTGGAACCTGAAAAGCTGTGTCTCTCAGAAACCATATGATAATGAAGCGATGCTGCCTTCCAAGAGAGAAACACTTGCCGGGTTGGTGGCTGCCCTCACGCCAGTCCCAACTCCTGGCAGCGCTGCGTGTGCGGAGTCGAATTTCTCCACACCGACCTTTGGAGGCTGTCACCTCTGGGAGCAGGACACCCAGGCCTGTCTCCTGGGATGCCCTTGGGTGGATTCAAACCACCGACCAGTCGTTCAGCAATTGATGGTGTGGCGTCCCAGGGACACCGTAAAACGCTGCTGGATTCAGTAGTTTTCAAGGCTGATGGGGCCGTCCCAGGAGCCCTTGTACACAGACGAAAGAGTACCGGTCAGGCCATGGCCTGTCTAGCACTGGCCAAGTTTATAGATGCTCTTCTAGGATTTGTTTTAGGGCGCCAGGTTCCTAGTGACCTCTGGGAGTTCCATTTTATGGGCCAGAAAGGACCGGAGAAGTCCAGTGCCCTGTTCTGAAATACACAGCTCTCAGGAGTGCGGGAAGGAACTCAGACTAGTCAGGGAGCAAGCTCCACGCCAAGCCAAGCGCCCTGAGGACCAGGGTAGGTTGGGACCAAGCAAGCAGCTGGAAATGAGGATTCGGTCCGTGACAGGAGAGGCCAGACTGATGGGAAGAGCATTTGCGATGAATGGGGAGTGTTGGCGGGGCTCAGAGCGAGGGGCGATTCCTTTTCCTGAGCAGGGATCCAGGGCAGGCCCTGGGTGAGGAGTGGGTGGGAGCTGGGCCAGAGAGGGAGAGAGAGAGGGAGAGAGAGAGAGAGAAGAGCGGTGTGCCTGGGCATTCTGGACGCTGGTTCTGTGCAAGGCAAAGACCGTAAGGAGGGAGAATGGAGGGGAGCGAGGGAAGGAGGAGGGGGGTGTCCGTGGGGCATGGTGAGGATGAAAAGGGGGGCCTCACAGGCCGTCAGGGCTGAGTCAGAGGGGCTCTCCTCAGAAGCACCAGGGAAGCCAAGCCTGTGAAAGATTGCTCTGACCTCTGAGAGGCTGGAGAGCAGATTGGGGAAAGGAGATGGGAGGTAAGAAGGGCAGTTAAAGCAGAAGGACTGATTTTTCGCAGAGAGCCGTTAGGGATGGATGTTCAGAGGTCTACAAAAGAGCGGGAGGAGGTGACAAAGATACTACTTTTTAAAACATTTTATTGTGGATGGGCAAAGGTTTACAGAGCGGATGATCAATTTTCACATAAGAATTCATACACATTGCTTCACCTCATTCGTTACAATCCCCTTGACGTAGCATCTCCCAGCACACCTCCTCCGTTTCCTGCCTCTCCTCCTCGTCCTTTCCTCCCCCTTTCGAACACTGTCCTTGAGTCAACGCTGTCACCTAGATCCCAAGTCACCCTAAGGTGTATGCCCCTCACCGTTCCCTTCATAGACTGTGTTTGACTCCTAACTGAGCCACAGGGCGAGTTCAGTCCCAGACGGGGCCCGAGGCTCCGTCTGTCATTTCTGTCCCACCAGCACGCCTGCCTGGCCTTGTTCATCATTTGGCATGTTGGCCCCACACTGTCCAGGACCGTCTGCTACTGGGATCCCTTTCGGGGCAATCACACACACAC